>JAQGBJ010000231.1:0-52182 GCA_034698345.1 Sphaeridia pumilis
GGAATTGGTTTGAATCCCGCTGCGTCTCATTATGCCTCGACGGCTTTTATTTGTTGTCCTTTAAAAAGAAATTATCATTGAGATTGTTGAATGCTCTCAAGGAGTCGCGTTCTAATTTTTATACGTGCATGCAAGTAAAGTAAAGCGTTGAATTTTTGCAAACATTTGCCTCGAACCGCTCTTCTTCGGTATTGCTCAAAGAAAGAAGACAAATTTCAAAAGCCTGTGCTCAGAGGCAACAATTAGAACAAAAATCCCGGCCTACACATATAAGGCGAAAGCTTTAATTTTTCTTGTTGGATTGTTGGCCGGCGGTGATTTGAAAGCGGCAAGTGAAGAAAAAGATACAGAAAAATATCGCTTGATATCGCCGTTGATGGTGGTGAATTATACAAGTTTACAATTTCCTTGTTAGTCTGTCGTTCCTCCGTACATGGTTAATCAGTGTGATAATAATAATAACATTGGAATTAATGCCCACTTGTCAATGGGAATTTGCCTCTCGGAAGAAGCGTCACGCCCATTTTAAGTTGCTCTTTAGCAGAACATAAAAGCTACTAACTGCTTCGGTGTCAAAAAGTATTTAATTCTACCCTCAGGCCAATGTACAATTACACACCTGAGCAACTGTATTTCCTATCCGTAATTTTTGCAAAAGCTTTATAAAATAGTTTGCAAGGTACAAAAAACAGAGGTAAACATTTTATTAAACGACTGTTTATTCAGGATCGTGTGACCAGTTTTTGAAGCAAAGTTCAACCAAGGGATTATTGCATGTCCAAGTGGAATATTGGCGGGCTTGAGAAGTTGAGCGGTTCCCTGTTTATATATGTGTACATATGGGCGGGCGGTGTGTAATTTGAAGTCTGAGGGCTTTTGTACGGAACGGTCAGTCTCTGACTTTTGAGTTTAGTTGAGAAAGGCCGGGAGGAAGAAAAATATAAAAAAGATAATAAGTTTGTGTAAGGTGCATCAGAATAATGCGTTGGTTGGAACATTGGAAGTGCTGTTGTGATGACCCTTGCCTTTGTGTGTAATAGTGGAATAATTAATGGTTCTTTTACCCAAAGGTGACTGCCGCCGACATGGACGCTGAACGAGCGCCCACAAAAATCCAGGTCCGCCTCAGCATCAAAGGCCTTTACAGTCCAGCAAAAAGAGCTTGGAAACCAGAAAGTTGGGGGATAAAAATTGATGGGGAGAGAGGAGAGGCATAAGATTTGATAGTTTGTCGATGGACTGGAAAAGTGTTGGACGGCCATTAATCAGAGGGATTAAAATTTGAGCTATTTGTTGTTCCTGGCTCTTTGTTGGTTATAAGTAGTGATTACAGGTAATGGAGTAAATGGACGGAGGTGCAATTCGAGTGGACATTCGGCAGGAGATGATTAAAGGGCACGAGGGGAGCTCCAAGGAGCTGCCGTAATTCCAATTCACCTCTCTCCTGTCTTGTATACTAATCTGTAATTGTCTCGATCGTTTGTAAATCAGAGACCAGCAATAAAGGGAACATGTAAAGGGAGAGGATATTAAAGTCAACTTGGATAATATCTAATTATATTTAAATGGTTCCCACATCAGGTAAATACAAATAGATACAACTGACTCAGAGTGACAAGGTTAAATAGACAAGGAGTTTATATGGGATTGGCGAATTTTTTCAACTTGTTTCACTTGTTTGTTTGCGGTCTCCCGCTCGAGGGCTTGTCATGTCCACCAAAAAGTGGATGATGGATAAATGTTAAAAATGTGTACGAGGAGGGGAGGGGTGGAAATTATTACAAACAAATTATTAAGACAAGAAGAACCTGTTCCAACTGCCGTCCTGGTTCTGGAACCCTCCCACGTGCACGTTTAAAAAAATACACCGTTTTTGCCATGTTGAATATGTTGTGGTGGTGGATTAATTGAAGTTGCATGCTTTGGGAAATTTGTCTCTCGAGTGTTCGGAATATAAATGGAAAGGGGTGAATCTTATTTGCTTAGGAATTGCTCCGAAATGGTGATTTGACTCCGCCTTGAATTTTTTGCCAGAGCTTTTGAACAGCAGCAGAAAAAGTTTTTCAACTCAAGCTCGGCAAAAACCGCGCGGGATCCGTCCATAGAAGTACAGACTGGAACTTGATGATAATCAAACGAAACGCATTGGTAAACATGGAGTCGACTCCTCGGGGTCGGAGATGGCAAATCATTTTCCATGATTATAGTTTCCGTGGATTAATGGCCCATTTTCATTACACTCTTACACCTCTCGAGTCCAATCTTTGCCTTGCATCAGTTTTTCCTCAAGCGAGCCCTCCACCATAACAGCTGGTAAGAGTTGAAAAATAAAATCCTCGATTTCATAGCTTCTGGTCTGGTATATCAACAAAATAAATAACTTTTATTTTAAAGAGGCTCTCAAAATTCACGATTTTTTAGCTAAATTTAATGACTGCCATGTAGCCACTATTTTCGTCCCCGGCAGCAGACAGACGGTATTTTATTTTGAGGCCATTATTTCAAATTGAGGAGCAAGCTATACTTTTGTACATACAAGTTTTCAGAACTTTACTATTATTATAAATAAAGCTGTTGTTGTAGGTTGCCAATAAAAAGGGAAAAATTCAGGTGAGCTGATTATAATTCTAGAAACGTCCTCCGCAATAGCTCATGAAGTTGAAGGGAATGAGCAATTGGCAAAGCAAACAGTGTGTGAACTTGACGTCCAAGTGTTTGAAATGGTCCCAAGTCTGCAGAATGTACATGTTTCGGTGGCTACTAATTATCCGTGGAGAATTGCAAAACCATGATGGATGAGATCGTAAATTCAGGACGAGAAGTCGTCCACCAACAACCAACTTAATGGTCTGAGTTCGTCCAACAAGAAGTGCAAAGTTTAGTTGATGTGTGTAAAATGCTAAACGGAGGGAAGTATGCTTGTTTAAACGTTAAAGACTTGTTCCAACATTGTGGTGGTGATGGAATATGTTGCTTTTAAAATCAGCAGGTGAGTCCAAGAAGCTTGCGTTCCCATACAGGAAAGCAAAGATATTGTTATGCATGGGATTGTTTAGACGAGCAGTTAGCAAAAGTGGTTGTTCTTGTTGCTCTTTTGCTCTTGTTTGATGTGATGGTTCTCGATCATTTCTCCGTGGGAGATTTATGAGCATGTTTTTAGCCGCCAGTTTCAGGTGTGAAAAAGAACGAGGAACACAAGCGTATATGCTGGTTAGTTAAACAAGAAGCAGACGTAATTAAGCGGGATGAATGAGAAAAGTTGTTGAAATGGATCGATGGATGCTGGTTCTAAATCCTACAAGAAGAATTTAAAAACAAGTTGTTGCTCTCTCAAAATGCTTAAACAAAATGTTTCAAAATCTCCATGCCACCCATAAGCCCAATTTTGCTTAATAAAACCATCAGGTGTTTTGGAATGAATTTTTATTACTTTTTATTATATTACAGGCTAAAAAACAAGAGCTGAGGGAGAAAATACAAAGCAGGGGAGAGGAGAGAAAAGTCCCTTTGTGTCCACACGTCGAAGTGGAGGAAGTGGAAGAAAGGCGAAGAGTCGTACGCGTGAGAGGTTCGTTTCAGCAGGAGGAGCGCGACATCATAATCAAAGTTCACAACAACAACTTGATGATAATTAATCAACACGGCGATCATAACGATGACGACCATGGACAGCAACAGAGGACATGCAGTCAGCGAGTCATGAATCATTCACGCTTCCGCAGTTCCCATAGTAGCTTTTGTACAGTAAATTCAAAACCTCTTCTGTTTCGTTAGTGTCATGTGTATATAATTATTATGAATAGACGTAATGAGCGCACACTGGGTCTCAAATCCAGCACCAGGTGTGAAAAAGGCAGGTCGAATCATCGACAACGGTGGTACATATAGGCAAATTAATATTAAACGGTTTATGATGGCTTGGATAGTTGAAGTAGGTATAAATATATCCGGTAAGTGCTATTGTAAAATCACATGTCGTAAAAATGTGGATATAGTCGCCTAATAAATTCTTCAAGTACTTTGTATTATTTTTCTACTGCTGTCAGTAGGTCAGGAAGCAGGAGCCGCAGAAACTTTTGGAGAAAGAAATGGACGGACAGGACCACATATACTTTGTAGTCCAATTGCAGGATATAATTACCTGTGTTTTGGGATCCTTTTTGACGCTTGAGGTGTGAGGAAGGAATTTCGAGATGATGGCGGAGCATATATGTTGGTAATACAACGGCCAGGACAAACCCACTTGGATTCTTGTTCTTGTTCTTCGGCCATTTTACCTCCCTTCTCAATTGCATATAACGTGTTATTTCCATGATTATTATCCTTTCTCCAGTGACTCCAGGCGCTCCGCCGTCCTCTCCAGACCTTCCGAAACAAACACATTTTCACCTAACATCATCTATTAAATCTTATATGCATCATCTTCTCCACCAACTTCTTCTTCTCAGCCATTTCAAAGCTGTAAATAAGTATAGCGGCTGGCCTTTTGAAACGTTATCTGGGCTGGAAGGGTGGGGGAGGGAGTTGGAACCAAAAGAGCAAAGTGGCAAATTCAAACACGTTTGAAAAGCTCTAAAAGTGTACTAGCAAAGTGGGTCACTTGCTTTTAAGAAATAATATAGGCCTGGGCATAATGCAAGTGCCAAAGGGTGCGTCTCACTCAAAGTACACAAGGCTCAATTTACCCGCCTACTTATTTTTCAACGGGAGAAAAAGTACGAGTTGTGAATACTTAAAGTACTCAAAGTGTAATTTCCCTCAAAACTTAAACACTTTGAAATATTATATTATATACATACACACAGTCAAGGAACAAAATAGCTCCGAAAAATTTTAATTGTAAAAGTTATTGCTGGGGAAAACATACAAGAATTTTAAATGGAGGGCCAATTTCTGCATGGTTTGGTAAATAAGCTGTATATATAGAAATAGAACAAAGACAATTTCCAAAGAAGGAATCACCGATGAGATCAAAGCGCTTCCCACCCACGTCCGCACACCTGTGTTATCAAATCACATGTGTATTTCATCCAGCTTTTGTATTTCGCCGGTTACGTCATTTTGTAAAAGGTGTTTTGGATTCTTTTGTTTGTCTCGTAACTTAGCACTAGCTTACAAAGTAGGGAAGAAATGTATATAAACACTTGATCGCAATACAGTAGCTGAAACTGCCTCTCCGAGCGTGAGAATTCCAATTAAAGCCCTTAAACAAAAGAATGAGCCGGCAAAACTAAAAGCCAAAGTTTCCGAAAATCACAGTAAATTCAATAGAGTCAATTGTCAGTAAAGTAAAGTATTAACAGGTGTAACAAGTTGAAAGATTGTAAACTTTTCACAAGCTCATACTCATTGAGATCCTTTGGAGTTTAATTGCTCATCAGGTGCTCAATTGGCCTCGTGAAAATGAATGAAACTTGTACCAAAATCCAAAATAACTTTGAAAGTTGAGTAATTTTTATTAATGAAGGATTCCATGATTCTTACAAAATTCCTCCAAGTCTTCTCTCAGTCCGTACAAACAGTAGCAACTTATTTCCAAGTCATCAATGAACGGAAACATGCTTGATTCCCATTGAGAAAATAAACGTAAAGGTAAATTCAGTAGCTGACTGAAGCAAAAGCTTCTTTTGTTCTTGCAAAGCAATTTTGTTGGAGCTGGGTAAAAATAATGAGCTTGTTACAAGAACCAAAAGACTCCAACTGTGCGCTAAGAGCCGCTAACAAACTTACGGTGAGTCACTTCTTGAAGCGACTTCTCAAGTTGACCCTCGACCTCTGCAAATTAACTGGATTGACCTCCCAGTTTTTAAGATAATTAAAATACTATCATCAACTGCTGGCTATTTTGACAGATAGAACCTACAAACTAGGTCGACATCATGTCACAGGAAGCTGACGATAGGAGCAATTACGCTTTTGGCGGAGCCGACAAGCTGTCAGGTTTACGACATCCGAGAGGATCCTTGTGACGTTATCGCCCTCTCATCTCCGACTACACAAGGCAACTTCCGATGTAAGCATAGCGATCTGGAGTCCGATAAACGACTTCTGTTTCAACCCTTTAGTAAGCCACGCCCATACGGGAGAAAAGCCAAGAGTTCTCTGGAGCCAGTTGAAAAAGTGAGCGTGGCTGATGAGGACAAATGGACTTCTTGAGTATCTTGAGGACAGCCGGAGATGGTTTGTCATGTGGAAAGTCAGAAGAAGGAACACACACAGAACGTGATATCATCGAGTCGAGACAAAGAGATGGACCAGATCATGCTGTGAAAATCAAGCAATGAACAATGAGTCAAGGCGTTGATTAGCCGTAAATTCAATATTGTACAAATCTTACTCAAAAGGCCATAACAACAACAAGAACAAGACAATGGTAGAAACTAGGAGTGAATTCGGCACGCTTTCTGGAGGCGGAAATTGGAATTTTGGTAAAGAGCCCAATGTGTACAGACTACGGGAAATGAACAAGTATTGTTGTCTTTTCACATTGTTAAGAGCCCAAAAACCATGACCTACCGTAACGGAATTGGGGTTTAAGAAGTACTTGAACTGGAGCTGGGCTGGAGAAATTGAAATGACAAGAAGGATTGGAGAGGAAGAAAATTAAATTACGGCTCTCAAGGACCTGATGATAAATTTCAGGTGATCTCCAGGTGCACCTGGATTCAATCAAAAGGTGATGATGATGATGATGATGATAATAAAGCACCGTGACGGTTTCAAGACGTATGTGTTTTTCTGTCAGTGTCAGGAGCTTGAATTATGTAATTTCTTCAAACATGTTTCTTCAGTGCTGTCTGAGTAAAGGAAGACGAAAAGCGGGACGAATTTGTATGAGGCTGGTGAAAGATGATGATAAAGATGGAGTGGAATCAAAAGGCTGGTTACATTAAATTTAACATTGTAGAGCACGGGATATTTGCAGAGGAATTTGTATCACCAAGAGCAAACGAGTGGTGTCAATTTCCGATTCTTCACCCTCCCCAGGATCCAAGGCTCATCATACAACACACACAATTGTCCAAAGCTGCAGCAATGTTGTTTAAATGCGTGTATGGACAATATGTGGTTTAGCATTGGATTCGGCAGGTGGTGAAAAATACACAGGACATTTTACATTGCTTTACCACGAAACGCGACAGGGGCCGAGTAAGTTGGTATAGTTTTGGAAGCGTGCAAAATGTGCAAATGCCAGAAACGTGTCTTATCCTCATTAGCACAGCGGGAAGAAGGAAAATATTTAAGTTGTTAAATCTACACAAGGGATACAAAAATAGAAGAAGAATCGGCGAGGATGCCGGAAGTTCCAAGCGCCTTTGAAATGGAGTCATTTGTGTGACATTCCGAGAAAGTGATGAGATTCGGAAATCGGCGAAGCGCGGCTAAAAAGCTGCTGTGGTTACGCTACAAGTATTGGGTTCTGGGAAATTAAAAAAAAACTTTAAGTTATCGTAGCTGAAGAAGACCAATTTCAAAAACTTTTCATGGAGCCTTTTAGCAGCAGCAGAAGATCAATTTTTGAAGGGCTCTCATAAAAAGGACGGAAGATACGAGGGCAGGCTGATGAGATTAGGGCGAATTGGTGTTGGAAATATGATTGAGGTGTTGTTATGATTATAGTCCGAAGTGTGGTTATCCCAAGTTTCCCATGTTACAAGGTGTTGGAGAAGGTGCGATAAAATTATTACCCGCAACCTCCAACGCCACACTCTTCACACGTCTCGCGAGACAATAATAGTTTTGCTTCTGGTCCCAGTATAATTTGGACCCAAAAATATATCCTGGTAGACATGCAAGAGCAATCAGGATTTAAGTTGAGAAATTCATTTACTTTACAATGTCCGCTAGCTGCTGCTGTCGATAGGTATTATTATTTACCTTTGGGAAAACTGTTATTAAGCAAATGTTTATCGAAGTATGTATACGGACCGGAGGCGATTCTCATACAACTTTGATTGTTTATCGGGAAATATCGTTGTAAAATTTGTATCCAACTCAACGCCAAGATTTCCAGATGTTGCCATGATTTATATACGGAATGTTGGTTTATACAGGCGTAAAAATACAGGGCCGCTAATTAATATGTAGAAGCAGAATGTATGTTCAACAAGCCTTGGTTTTTTTTACAAAAGTCTGTTCGACGACGAGGTGAACCCAGTAATGGGTAATTCGTTCCGATGGCTCCGTCGATATATTTTATTATTCGATGAGCTGTTATTTAGTTCATCATTTTTACACGCCTCGAGCTTGAGCTTTAGATTTAATATATAAATACAAAACGCTGTTTGTTAACACTTGCAGCAATGAAGGTAAAGGCCAAGAAGTGTCTTGAAATTATCAAAGTTTTGTTGATTTTCATACCAGAGCTTTTTTAGCCAGCAGTAGCTTATAGCTATTGAAGCTTATTTGAAGAGCATCAGTTTAGCAGAGGTGTTAATTGGCCGTGGTTTATGGGCTGTGAGAAAAGCAAACATGAAACATACTTGATACCTCAGACCTCAGCCCGCCAAGGCCGCTCTGGCTTGGCGCTAATTTCAAAACAATCTTCGATATCAAAGTAAACAGACAGCAAATATATACGCTTCTGAACGTTCTCAACAGTTTGGCATTTATGAGTTGGTTGCTAACTACAAAAATGTTGCTGCTCTTTGTTACAAAAATGGACTTGTCGGAACGTTGGCCCTCTGCAAAGCTAATCGAGTTTGATATGAGCCCAAGGCTTCAAGAATATAGACGAGAAAGGTGAGGAGCAGATGGGCCGGGCACATTTGTTTTGGGAAGCAATTAAGAGAGTTCCAAGTCATAAGTTTTGACATGTTCAAGTAGCGAAGCTGGAATGAAGGACTGGAAAAATGAGGCTTGAGCTAAGGCGTACTCTGAGCGACTTCGAAGGTGTTAAGGGAGAATTTAACCCTTGGCGAAGGAAGGAGGATACTTTTGAAGACTAATAAATGATGGTTTGGTGGTGTAAATAAATAAGAGTTAATAGCTGAGTTAAATTTTGTTTTACTTTGTGGTATAACGGGCTCCGCGGCGGCCTCTTTGTTTCCGTCCACATGAATGATGAAGGCCCATATCTTTGCTCCATCCGAGTTTCCAAGTCGTCTCTTAGCTTTGTCCGTGTGGGACGGACGGGAATTGGCTCAACAAGGTGTTCGTGGTCATGTGGGTGCTTTAATAACAAATGGGCCAACATGTAACAACAAGTTTCGGACTTTGGGCAGCTGTTCCTTCTTTTGGCCACAATTCTCGACTTCCACAAAGATGAAGAGGGAGATGCATTTTGGAGAATGTGTTTTACACACACCTTGAGAACATGCCGCTCAACACCAAAGGTGTGGGCAATTATGCGGGATGAGAAATGGCTCGAGTTGGACAAGAAAAACATGGAACATCGAAGACCAACTGAGAGAGGAGTTACGAAGTGCGTGAGTTGGAAGCGCGTGGTCCTCGTGAAGTGGATGAGGGATGAACTGGATCCACTGGATCTTCTTTTGCCAATTAGTTGCGAAATCTCGCATGCCTTTTTGAAGCTTCTCCAACCGAGTTGGTTTCTTTTTCTTTTTTTCAAAACTGTAGACACAAGAACCGTTTAAGGGCGTTTATATTATTGACGGACTCAAATTGCTTTCCAATTGTACCTTACGCGTTCCTTGGAGACCGTAATAGGTTTTTCTACATGAGTTTTTCAAGACTTTGAAATTGGAAAGATGCGTTCCGGGCGTGAGGTCGGTTTTGAAGGCCAGTTTGGAGCCCAGAACGGTACTGATCGGTCTTCTTGAAATAATGAGAATGTGCAGAGGGTAAATGGGTTGGGCAGGAGACGTAATCTCTGCCAGCTTTCATTAGGTTATTTTCAAAGTGTTGATGTTTAATTTTCCGACTCTTTTTGTATTTACCGACACCAAAGCGCGGCCTTTGAAAAAACACCACAAATAAGTAACTTGTTATTACTGCATTTTGATTTAGTTCTTGTGTGGAATTCCAAAAAGACTTATGAAAAATTCCAAAGGGAGAAAGCATATCCACATAAATAAAAAAGACTAAATTGAAAACAATTGGGGCTCATAAACATTGCGTTGTTGGAGTCATTTTTGCAGAATTATTATACCAAAAGCACATACATTTTCTGACTCTTTTGGCTGTAATAACTCGCGCCTGCATGCAGTTAATGTAATGTAAACAGATTTGGGAATATGACGCCATTAACATTTTTATAAGTGGACTTTTGCGCACTCACAACCCGTTTAGATGCCAATCTTGCTTTATACAAGGTGAATTTTTGCCTGAATTTACGACTTTTCCGTAAGCTCAAGAGTAAATTTCACCTGTAATTAATATGCGCGAGGCACGTAAGGGAACGTTTATTAAAATATCCACAAGAGGGGGAATGAATTTGTATTGGCAGGAGCTCGCGGTAAAAATTAATGGAGAAACGGTTAGTACTTTCAGACGTTCCTTTATTCAGCAGCCCTAACAACAACACCCACGCTGCAATTATAACGTTATGGGAATATTTTATGGTAATCATCAGAGAAAAATGTGCCGCGGGAAAAATTGGGCGCATTTGAAATGTGTATTTGAAAGGCTCCCGGTGTATGGACACGCACTGGACTTGGTGCATGACTCGGACAGCGGCTTCACTTGAGTCGGTCCATTCGGATAATTACGACCTCTTCAAATTGTAGTTCGTGCAACATGTAATTAATTCAATTTGCATTTGAACAAAACTCAGGTGTGTGTGTGTTTATTAACGGCACGCATGGAAACGATCTGTATTTATATTTTTGCAAAGAAATATAAGAAATTCTCCAAGTTTTCTTGTTGGGTCGAGAAAACAAATATATTGAGCCCAACTTTGGCTACAGCGAAGGAACAAGGCGGAGTCGCCGTAGACTTGGAGCTCCACAACTATGTAATTTAGATGCTGGAGATGGAACTAGATTTTGAAAACTTTGGGAGCTACTACATTGGCGGACAGCGACTAATATTTGCACAGGTGGTGATTAACATGAGGTTTTAATTGCACCTGTCACGGCTAAAATCACCCTCATAAATCAAGGGGACGAGAAGAAGAACGAGTTACACGCTCAGGTGAGTTGGATTTGAGTGAGAAATGACGTGATTTGATCCTGGGAGTTGTAATAATAATTATATAATATTTAGACGTATAGGATGGCAAGAAACGGAAGCTTGTTTCAGGTACAAAAGAGCCTGTATAAAATACACATGTTACTTTGCTCAGGATTTAAGGATGGAAGAATAAGTAATTATATCGTTGGAACAACTCGCTGAGAAGGAGAAGAAACATTTCAGCTAATTGAATCCTTGAGGAAATTAGTGAGCATCCTGCTCAATGTACTGGGGATGACATTTAAAGAACGTTGAAGACCTGAGGTGTGCCATATGTTTCAAGTGTTTCTATACGGTGAGATATGGATTGCCATGAGGCTAATATTGTTTTATTATTGTGTAATTGTGTATCAAGGCGGTGAAGATGAGAAGGGCTTTGAAATACCGAAATGGCATAATCATAATTGAAACTGAATTGCGTTATGGGAGCTTAAACGACGAGGTAATCGGATAATGCCCGGGGCGGGGAGAACCAAATGAACAAGAACAAAGTGGACGAGGAATCGAAAAGGAGCAAAGACTATTAAATATGTTATATGATTATTGCTATATCTTTCTATGGTTGACAAGTAAGGGAAGGTATACAAGATTTCCATTATCCTTCTCTCTCATCATGCCATAATATTATTACATCAGGAACAAAGCATGTATATAAACGAGGATGTAAACGAAATGTTACATGTGTGTATTTGATAGGAGGGAAGCACGCGATGGACGATGAGTCGATTCAATATTCGGGGGATTAAATCACGCGAGGTTGCGCGTACTTCAGAAGAACTGTACGTGGAGTCAACAAGTGTAATTGAGCGTTTATGTCAAGTGGACAAACCTTTCTGTGTTATGGAATTGACCATTGAGAAATTATCTTGTGTAATTTACAAATTGGATGGAAAATGGCAGGAGTAGGAGACAATAATATATTTAATATTTTTAGACTGATTGGTTTATGGTTATTTGATGGATCGAGAAACAAAATTTTATTATTGTTATGAATCCCAATTGGGTTAATATTTGCCCCAGGTTGACAGTTTGTTGTCAAAAGTCTCGACAGTCCTTTCAGCTTAATGAGATTCGTGCACGAGAATTGGCAAAAATATATATAACCTAGATTCAGGTAGAAAACAATTTGAACAGTTGGATTTCGTTAAGCTTGTATTTACTACTTGACTTTGTCAATGAGCCGCGTCCGTCGTATACATGAGAGGCGGGAATAAATAAATTAATGTAATGTACAATCAGTTTTTTGCAACAAAGTATAACGTAATTTACACAGGTAACAAACAACAACTAAACAACAAATGCGCAAATATCGTCGAGCACTTGAAATGAGGAACTTGGATTGGAATGATTGAAGAGTAATAATTTATAACAACAAAACTACAAGTCTTTTTGGTTAAACAAAAGTTGATGAGAGTCGTGAAGTCCGCTGGGCCCGAAGGGCGAAGAAAACAAACCGGCTAAAGCTCCAGCAGCCGAAGTGGGCGGCGCGAGTCCAGGATGGTGGCCTTGTTGTTGCTGAGGGTGAAAGTAGGAAGCTGCAGCGGCGGCTGCTGGAGAATTGTACAACAATGACTGAGCTGACAAGAAAGCGGCGGCGTAGAAGGGATAGGCTGGTAACTGCGAAAGCGCTTGAGACACTGCGCTGTTGATTGTTGTCACTGGAGGAGGCTTGAAGCCGTTGGTGTTGTTGTTGTTGTTATTGTTGTTGTTGCTGGAGGGCGAAGGGGATTTTTTGGCTTTCAACAACATCGAAGAGTCTTGGTGATGACGAGGCTTTGGTGAGACCGCCGGAGACTGACTTTTGGGCGAGTTGGGGAAACTGCTTCCAGGAGCTTCGTCGTTGAGATCGAGGTCAAGTTCAGTTCGCTGCGAAGTCTCTGACATGGACACTGAGACCGAGTCGCTGAGGTCGTCGCCGACGTTGATGTCATCATCAGACTCGGATTCCGCTCGATCTTCAGTCACTTGCTTATTCCTTCCTTCCTTGTCCTTCGCTATTAGGTTTTCGATGGAGAAATTGTGCGAGTTGTTGCTACCGGATCGGCGATCCTTGGATGAGCGGAGCACAGTGTCTTTTGATTTTTCAACCCTCCCGCCAGACTTTACCATTGAGATCGGTGAAGCAGATGACTTTCGACTGCTGGATTCCCGGATCAGCTTTTCGGATGTCTCCGAAGAGGGCGAGAATTGTGGATGGTGATTGTGATGCTGCTGCTGCTGAGCTCGGTAAAGCTCGTTTTGCTGCTGCCTGAGGATCATGGGCGATGGATGAGACATCGGATTGAAGTGGAAACCGCCGCGTTGATGAGCCGCTGCTACCGCAGCGCTCGCGGCGAGTAAGCGGGCATCAGCGCCGTTGTTGAAGAAGATTGGGTGTCCTGGACCGAAGGAGGACAAGGCGGCGGGGTGAAGTGCGAATTGCGGAGGGCCGAAGGCGGAGGAGTTCAACAAGGCTGCAGCGGCAGCTGAGGAGGGAACGCCGCCGGTCATCATGCCGGGCAGTGGGGGGGAAAGGCCATTGGGGCCTTGAACAGGAGGAGGGCCCAGGGGTGACCCCTTGTTGAGCCCCTGGTTGTGGCCCTGATGGTGGGGGTGGGGGTGGTGATGAGCGAATGTCGATGGGGGCGGTGCCGAAGTTGGTGGTGAAGCTTGCGATGATGGTGAGTTGATTGGCGGTGGCAACAACGGATTTTGACCTGTCAAGGTTCGTTCCAGGAACTCTTTGTCGATTTTTTGGAGCTTGAAGCGTTTGCGGCGGCGGAGGAAGGAACCGTTTTCGAACATTGAGAGCGCGTTGGGGTGCAGCGCCCAGTAAGCGCCTTTGCCTGGTCGGTCGGGGCGACGCGGGACTTTTACAAAACAGTCGTTGAAGGAGAGGTTGTGTCGGAGGGAATTTTGCCACCTTTGTGTGTTTTTCCTGAAAGAATAAAATTGATGGGTTCGTTAATAATAAAAAAACAAGACTAAAAGTTGATATGTCTTGAAAGAAAAGTGGACGGAAGTGTGGGATTCAATGGATAATTTATGGTCTCTCATGACCGATTCAGTTGTTTCTCAAGTTGTTTGGGATTTATGAGCGAAACTCGAGCCTATTAAAAGCTATTAAGTGTAATCAAGGCGAATTTTTGCGAAACGAAGCGGGACGGGATGGCAGAGTGATATAATTTTACGACTTCCTTCTGGTACAAGCAAAAGGCTTGGAAATTCACATAATCTGCTATTAGTTGCGTCATTAGAAATCATCATCTCCGGTTTTGTTTGTTGTAAACACTGCAATTTGCTTTATCGATTTCAATCTACGAGTCTCACGGACGGGGTGAATCAACAAAAATATATGAGAAAAACTGTAAAAATCCTGCTGCTACTCCTAATAACAGCAAGACAACAAATATAAGAAAAATTACACAAATGCTGCTACTCCTAACAGCAAACAACAAATATAAGAAAAATTATACACAAGCCCTGCTACTCCTCAGTGAATCAACAAAAATTATTTTATATTCGAAATACCCAAAATTTAAAAACACCTGGATTCTATAAAGTTTTGCGGTTTTTCAATCAGAATTTTAAAACTTACCGATAATAAGGAAAATGATCCATAATAAACCGATAAATGTCCGCAAGAGGGAGCATTTTCTCTGGCGAGCTCCAAATGGCCATTGCCGTCAAGGAAATGTACGAATACGGCGGCTTTTGATCGCCATAACTTTCACGAGACGGTCGGGGCATTTTGGCAAGACTTGCAAATCTCACTTGGTCACCGGAACAAAATCCCACCGAATTTCACTCGATTTTTTCACAAATTCATGATTTTTAAAGAAACTCCTTTTGGCACTTGTCACCTTGGTATAATTTTAGTCAGTCGTCTATGTGTCTGTCCAGACTTTGCCACTTCACTTGATCCTTATTGAAGACTCACAGAGCAGCTTAACTTTGAATTTTGTATGGAAGCCGATCTGCTGGACAGGTGTGAAGGTCGAGGTGGGCAGTTGAAGAATGAGGGATTTTGAATGTTTACTCGGAGATTATTTCGAGAAGCTTACTTAGTGGACTAGGGACAGGGTGTGAGGACTGGCCTTGTTCTCGTCGGCGTTTGTTGGTTCAAGTGCTGGGTATCCTCTGTTTAACCAAGTGGACGGAATAAAGCTCCTTCTGCTCCTAAAGCAAACGCAAGTTTCTTTGGGGGTGGATCTCTCGGCTCTTTTTGCTTTACTTTATGCTCGGCTTTGGTAAATAGACTTCTTGGGTACACAGAATACGGCACTTGCCTCCTCCTCAACCCACTCAAACCTCGTCGTATAGATACACAAAGTGGTCAAACAAGAGCCAAAGAACCTGCCGAGACTCACATAATAATAAAATAACAAAGAATCATGCTGTTTATCTTCCCCTTCTTATGGTTATCCCAAGGGGTGGATTTCCAGGCCCCGACCGACAACATCGATGCCGCCGCCTTCGATGCGGGCCTACAACTTTACTTGAGGTACTTTTGATGATGGGAAGGCGATTTCAGGACTTGGAGGAGAGATGACGCAACTTGCGAATCAGTACAAAGCAAACATACATGCGCGTTAAACAAAGCCACACCTTTTATTGGTTTATTGGTTCGCCCAAGCTCCGCCTTCTCAAGCTGCAGGAGTGGTTTGTTGGGTTGGTATTTGGAATTGGAAGAACCGGAAGAAGAAGATCAGGAATCAATGACAAATATATAAGTTTTTGTAGAATTCTACTGAAATAATATTAAAGTTGAATTGATGGTCATGGTATGTAGTTTTTTGAAAGAGTGACGGGAATTGATTATTCGGGAGTCGATTCCCAAAAAGTCGCCGGAAGGCGAAACGAATTCAGGAGGATTGAAATTGTCCGGGTGAAAGTGCATGCTTCGAGTAGGCTGGAATTGAAAATTTTGAGGGAAAAAAGCCCGTGGAAATTTGATATTGATGATGGTATATAGCAAAGGGTTTTATGAAAACACGAGAGGAGAGCAGGTGTGGTGGCTTCCAATAAAAAAAGATTTTTAGTCTTCTTACAGTTCCAGATTGAAATATATGGAGTCAAAATTTTAGGCTCTTAAAAAGAAGATCTCAAAACTTTGAAGCTACTTGGAACAAACAAAGTGAGATTATATTTTTTTTGCTCCGGCGAAATTTCGCAAGACATCCGACATTATTTGGAGAGACCACAAAATTGGCAAGAAAAATGAGAGGAGCAAATCATGTCCAAATTACAGGTTGGAAGGAGACAATTACGGTGCGGTGGTGAGGAGGATTTTACGCTGAAGTAAATTTTGATTGCGTTGTTGCATAGGAGCGGCGGTATCGGCGGAAGGAGTTTTTGAATTGTGTAAGGATGAAACAGCATGTTTGTTCAGAAATCGGTGGGAAGCTAAATGGCCATTTCGTTTGTTTCTTGTTCCTCTTGAGGTCTTATGGAGCTTGGCTTTTTGTGGATCTGATTCCCACACACACACACACAAACAGACATGGCGGCCATAATTACCGTCAAGCCAACAAGAACCGACGAGAGTCTATAAATGTCAAGACAAAAAAAGCCAGGAACCGAATATTTTCAAAGAAGAAGAAGAAGAAATGCCTGAATAAGCCTATGGGAATTCAAGTCTGAAATTCGGAGTATTGTATCTGCTGCGGTATCCCAGCTTGTAGAAAAAACGGAATCAATTTTGGATTCCTCCACAAGGAACGCTTGGCTGAATTACGGGCAAGTGAAGCGGAAAATAATAGCTTTGTTCCTTGGTTCACATGGCTCCAAGCCATACGGAATCAAATCAGACAGTAAAGCTTCCGAAAGAAAGACATGACACTTGGAGAGTCTTAGTCTTGTGTGGCTGTTTGATTGCCAAAGTTTAATATTGGGAAATGGGAAGGGCTTTTGGTAAATCTTTACACTTGGCTTTTTTGCGTGAGAACAAGATTCGAATTGCCACCGTTAACATTATGGACGAGTGATTAACTGAAATTTGTTGTGGAATGAAAGGGTTGAATTGTGGGCCTCGGAATATTATTAGCCAGACAATGAGGACGTGGCGAATGCAAGAGTCTCCAAGACTACTTGACTCGTGAACGAGATTAAATTGGAATTCAATCTTGGACTCACAAAAGATTTGTATCGTGTCATCATGTCTAGTAATGAAAAGCCCAGGAATCGGCCAACCATAGAGAAAAACGGTGCTCTATGCGTCAAAAACGGCTTTAATTAACAAGTTTTTAGATCACAAACCTACGGCTATTGGAGAAGGCGCTATAAGGCGCTAGAAGCGCACAATAAAACAGTTGTCGGTTCAGTCAGTGGTGAAAGCTGAAGGTGAAACAAACAGCTGATGTTTGACATGCAAAGAATCACGATTTCAACTTTTCAATCAAGTAATTTCAATGTGATATGATTTTGATCGAGGCTGGTGCGTGCGTGTGTGCATTGTTGAAGAAACAAGTTGATTGACAATACTTCATTTGTACATACAAACTAATACATTTTCTTGCTTTTTCTTGTAACGTTTGTTTGCAGCGTTTGCTGAAGGCAAGATCGCTGAGCGCTGGCTGACGGCAAGGCATTGGAAAAGTATAACAATCGGATCTTTTGATGATTGCATTGTTGATGCAATGTCTCACCGGGGAGTGATAACTCGATATTTCTTTTGTTGTCCCTCTCATATATTCTATGATTTCGTCTTCCTTCAAGTCAATAATTTGTTTCTCTGCCTCATGTGTCCTTTGTGAGGCGTGAATGAGGTGTGGGTATTTGAATTATCACCCAAATTACTCTGTATGTATCCAACAAAATTCATTCCATTTCCTTGCACCGCTTCAGGTGTTTTTCATCATCAGAATCAATGTTAATATTCCTTCCGAGGATGCGCTTAGCTTGCTTTCTTCACAATGACAATAGCGCGACTGGCGGTAGATTCACAAGGAATCTCAAGATTACAAATGTGAACGCGATAGACTTACTTGGAACAAATGGACAAAAGAAAAGTTGGGACCGCCGCAAGGGCAATCGATGAGATGGACAACAATGCATAGCTGCCGACTGCTAAGGAGTTATTATATCATTTGATATTAATTTGTGTTTCTAATGAGTATTGTTATTGTTGGTCTTTGCCTCTAGGGAAAGGTGCTCTGGTTTCTCTGTAATGAACAAAGGCAACAATGGGATTGCATTCTGATTTTTGTTTGACTTTCCGTGATTGGGGGAAGAGAATCGCATTGTAGTTGAAGAGAGAGACTTTGCAGTTCTTTTTTGAACGTGATTCAAGATAAATGGAGGAATCAAGTTTTACTTCAAACAGATTGTAAACTCCTAGCTTGAAACTATTAAAGCCTATAAAATTCTTGCTGAGCACAACCTGACTAACCTACAACTCAGTGCCATCTATCGGCCAAACTTGGAAAAGTGAGGAGGAGAAGCTGAGAGTGTTATGTTCTGAAAAGAAAGATTATAGTTGAAATGGCCCTGCAGAGATGAAGAAGATAGAAGTGACTGAATCTGATAGACTTTATTTGTAGAACTTTAACGGTATAAAAACTACAAACATTCTTCATTCCCCGCTGGTCGTCGTCTTTATCAAACTAAAAGGTATTTAACAATCACGGGCTACGAGGCATCATAAGATAGTTGGTTGGATAAAGTCCAGCCAAGTTCGTAAGTACAACAAGAACTAAAACAGTTTCACACCAAGACCCACGGAGCCTGAGTCCAAATACAGTTCCAGCACAACATCCGAGATCTGACACACCTCAAGAAGATGGATATTGAATCTACAAACTACTACTTTACAATTTATAGAACTCGAGTTATGAAGGAACAATTGTGACGCCAACATTTACGTGCCGAACCTAGCAGCGCGTGATTTTAGCTTTTCATCAGATGCACCGGAAGGCAGAGCCGATGCAGCAGCACCGCCGCCGAATCTTGCTGCTCGCTTTTGCTTTGCTTCATCGACTTGCTCTTTTGTCGGTTTGATTTCTGGTTCGATTCCAAATCGGGCCTTCCTCTTCTCTAACAAAGCTAGATCCTCTGGCGATTTCTACAACAAACAGAATCAATTTGAGACAATCAGATCAGAAACGCTCATGTTTATAGTAGTTCTAAGTTGCTCCACTTACAGCAACAGCAGTTTTATTGGTAGCTGCAGGTGTAGGAGTTGAAGCGATGCCAAATCGTGCTGCTCTTGCTTGGCGTTTATCATCAACAGGTGCAGCCGGTGTAGTGGCATCACCACCACCTCCAAACTTCTGTTGTCGTAATTTGGCACGTTCTTCTGCACTGATGGCTCCAACTTCTGCAACTTTAACGGTGGCTTTGGATGGGTCTCCGTCTGAAGCGGATACATTTTCAGTAGTGATAGAGGTAATTGTAGTCTTCGTAGGACTAGCTGAGCCAATTGGTGGAGGAATTGTAGGCACCGTGTCTCTGTTCAGCTTCACCTTTTTGATATCAGTGGTTCCAGCCAGACTTGTCTTTGATGGAGAAGCCTGTCTCTTAATACCAACACTTGCGACAACTGTTGAGCAAAAAACGTTATTCAGCAATACTGTTTTAGCTCTTAAAGATGGAATGCCAAGACTTTTTAAGCTTACGGTTGTCATCCTGCAGTCCATTTCCTTCAAGAACAATGTTTTCGTCAACGTCCTCGTCATCACCTTCATCATCGTCATCCTATTCCAGGAACAGAATCGATTAATAAACACTCATATAAAATACCGGTATGTATAAACTATAAACACCGAAGAGCGTCGGTTGCAACAGCCATAATTCATGGGGACATCTCACTTAGAGATTCTCGATAGGGGACGCGAACCGCTATTTGACCAGCCTTTAGGTCTCGGAAAATCCACGGGTAATGCTGGCTGAGGAAACCAACGACACGTCTCAACGGCCCCATGGGGTTTTTAGCTTATCCTCGGATAAAGTTTGATTAGGACCTTAGAGAGACTTTTCATATATAGTGCCCTTTAAATTTTGCCCGCAAAAGCCTGTATTTTTCTCAGGCCACAGGAGGGCCGCGCCTATCATAATCTATCATTGGACCATTGGTTGCCGGTTGATACAAGACTTACCTCTGCCAGCAAATCTTCATCAAGTACAGACTCATCAATGACTGAATCATCAGAAGATTTTTCTGTAATTAATGGAACACAGATTTCTTGAATCAACTCACAGATCACATTATGATAATATAATCAATCATGGGAATGGCATACCTGTCGCTAATGCAGCTGTAAGTCTTGAAGCTAACTCAGCCTTGGATCCAGCCACAGGAAGACCACGCTCCTTAAGCGCTTGCTTGAGATCTGCCACCTACAGTTGTCAAAATTGATGGTTGTCTTAGCCGGTTCACATGTGTGGATTCAAAAGAAATTCGAATACAAAAATGTTACCTTGTAACCAGATATGTCGTCCATTTTCTGAAAACCAAAGTGAAACTTATAAAATCAGCTTTAAACTCGACTTACTTACGGGAAGGAATTTTGAAATCCAAATTTAGCGAACTGAACAATTATCTGAAACTTCTACTTACCGAGTTAATGTTCAGAATTCGAAATCAGATGCAATAAGAGGCTAAAATTCGAGTGAGATAGTTGAAAAATTTAACGAAAACAATCAATGACACACGCAAAATAGTCAACAAGGAATAATTATAGAAAAATCGAAAATTTGTCACTGATTTCCACGAACGAGGAGCGAAAACCAAAACATTGGACGTGAAACCGGTTGAATTGACTGGATTCAAAAGGAGCAAAAGGACGCGCCTGTCTGAAATCAAGCCGTGAAACTGCAGCAAAACTCAAGAGATGGCAGCACATACAAAGAGTAGGACACGTATCATGTTGCATACAAGTTTACGGCACAATACTGTGTGCATGATAGTCAAGGCTTTGGGACGACGTGCTTTGTGCTTGACTCCCGTTCGCGCAAAAGTTGTTGTGTGTTTGAATTCAAACTCAAAAGCTGTGAGAGGGAAAAAGCGTCTGTTGTCTTCTGGTGGAGATCTGACCGTGATCAACTCGTTTTCATAAAATTTTGTTTTCTTTGAACGTTTGAAGTTGATCGAAATTACTGTTGGTCAGATTTTATTGTTTATGGTGAAATAAAGTTAATTGCTCCAGTTTCGGAAGACCGCTAACGAATTCCGTAGTTCAAGTGCGACACATTAGTAATTTTTACTTGTTGGTTGGACTCGAGGCTTTGCGTTCGGGTAAGTCGGTTGATTTTCTTGGCGCTTTCTGCCACAAATACGTCAGAAACCATAGTAAACTGGAGGTCAGAGTAAATTATGAACCTAAGCAGCAGCATTATTGAGGGGAAAAGTTGAGAACTGACCATTCTTTGGGGTAAAAGCTGAGAATCTTTGGATTCTGACGTGCAGAGATATTTCTGATTCTTAATGATGGTCTGATGTTGCGGTTTGTTGTTGTTGAAACTAACTGCAAGTTTGTTGGTGTTGTAGCCTACGAAGAAGCAGAATGGCAGAGTTGGGTGAAGATATACTCCAGCAACTGGGAGACGGCTCGGGGATTGTGCTGCAAGGTGGTGGAGATATTGAAATGCATCAAGGTGACGAAACCCAACATTTGGTTGAAGAAATCATCGGTGGTGACGGATCTTATCAAGAAGGTGGCGAAGTTAGTGTGGATAACGTACATGATCTTATTACTTTACATTCTGGAGATGGAGACAACCAAATGCAGGTGAGTTGGTGTTGTGGCGTGTTTATAAGTTATTTTAAAATAAAATGGGGCTGTATAATTCTCATGTGTTTCTGTTCCAGCCCGATGACTTGAGCGCTATGGAGAGCATGATGGACACTGGAGACATTGTAGAGGAAGTTATAGCTTCTCAAGGACAGGGAAACGCGAGAGGCCAACAGCAACAAACTTTCTTGAACATGGCGGAATCCGTTTTCAACCCTGCCACTGGGACACTACAGCCAGTGTCTCAGATGAATTCGACACCGACAGCGGGAACAAGTGCTCAACTGGTGAAACACATCACTCCGAAGAAGACACCTCAGAAGCAGGTATGGCATAGTATGGAATACTCGCGAGAAATGTGAAGTGCAAGTCACAGTATTAAACTCACAATAATTTTCAATATCACAGGTCAAATTCATAATTGCTCAGCCGAATCAGCAGGGAGAAGGTGGCCAAGGGCCATTGTTGCTAGATGCGGCACAGCTCCAAAGTTTGTTGAGTTCTGGCGGCGCCAGCATTGTCAAGGTAAAGATCTGTTGTTTAATTTATGAATGCTTATAGAGATAATTGGCTTAAGTTCCGATGAATGTTGATTTGCAGACAAGTAGTGGCCAAAACATCATCATTCAAGCCCCGAAGAAAGCTGCATCAGCAACACCTATAAAAAGCCCAGCAAAAATCTTACCAGCGATTGTGCCTTCCGGTGACCAACAACAGCAGCCAACAACTAGCACCCCGAAAGTATTCATGAAGCAGGGCGGCGTGTTGACTCCTCTGACTGGAGGAATCCCCGTAAGTGATGAGATAAGTGCATAAGTAGTGCTAGAGCTTCATTGTCAGCTTTCAACTGATTTTGTTTTCTTGTTTATGTAGGGTGGAAAGGTCATACAGATAGGAAGTGGGAATCAGGTAAAGAATCTCATTCTGCTAGTATCACAAGATATTAACTGGCAGTGAAGTTCGAAGTTAATTCTTTGTGTTTGCATTAGGTTCGCTACGTACAACTTGTGCCTAAAAAGTCTGCAGCTCCGCCAAATAAGATACCGATAGCACCTGTGAAGTCGAAAAGTGTCATGGCTAGAACACAAGGGGGGCAAACTATACTTTTGCCGGCTGGCGATTCCGCTTTAACTGGGTTAGGAAACCTGCTTGTTCTCCCTAGTGGAAACATACTGGTGCGAAAAAGCTTGAGTATATCATGTTGATTCAGCAAGAACGATTTAATGACTAAATTATTGTTATCGTTAGATGAAATCGGAGTCTGGAACTTTACGTCATTCAAGCGGGCTGAACGACTCCTCAGAAGCTTCGATTTTGCTGGGCCAACAACAAGCTGCTGCCGGGCAGCTCGAGCAATTTCGGTCACTGCTGGAGCCTAATGGCATGCGGCCCAGAAAGCCTTGCAATTGTACAAAATCTCAGTGTCTGAAACTGTATTGCGATTGCTTCGCTAATGGCGAATTCTGTCATTTGTGCAATTGTAATGGCTGCTCCAATAATCTTGCGCATGAAGAAGAACGCCAAAAGGTTATTCCCAGCTTATTTTAAGGTTTTATTGACAATCAAAAAGGAAAACCTATATGTTATTCGAAACGTTCTGGTCTTTTGTAGGCAATCAAGCTGGTGTTGGAGAGAAACCCTGGAGCTTTCAGACCGAAGATTGGCAAGTCTTCATCCACTGGGGAAGCTCATGAACGGCGGCATAACAAAGGATGTAATTGTAGGAGATCTGGATGTCTGAAGAACTATTGCGAATGCTACGAAGCTAAGATTTTCTGTTCGGGAATCTGCAAGTGTTCGGGATGCAAGAACTGTATAGAAAACATTCCCACCAATTTACCGAATGGTGTTGGTGTTGAGCAGCACTTCGCTGGGGCAGGAACTTCTCATCGTCAAACTTTGAAAGACTTAGCTGAGGCTGCGGAAGTTCGCGTTCAGCAACAGAATCAAGTTCGCAACAAAATGAGAGCTCAGATGCAAGACTTCATCCCACAAAATAACCTTGGTGTGATGGTACCGCCATTGATTTTCAGGTTTGTGATAATTCGTGAATTTTGATTTTCAATTCTCTATTTGCCTGTCAAATGATGCATTCCGTGTGATAACACTAAACGCTTATGATAATGACATTATCGATTGGTTCGTCTGTGCAGGTACCCCCAAGGCTCCATATCTTACGAAGTTGTCACTTCCACGGTCGAATTATTGCTGGCGAAGGCCGAGGCAGCAGAAAGACAAAAGCTTTCAGAGGGAGAAATGGAAAGAATCATCTTAGAAGAGTTTGGAGAGTGTCTGTCAGCGGTAATGGAATTGGGTAGCACTGTCGATAATAGTAGCAACGCTATGTAAAAAAAAGAAATATTCCAGTGATGAAAATCGGCAAGTATAAGACTGTTAGTTATTGCTGACACTTTCTGCTTGTAGTTAATCGATCTTACGCTTATGTTTAAAAATGCGACTGCTACCTGAAACTATTCACATTTTGCCCAGCGTTTCCCTTGTTTAATCTTTCAGAGTTCAGCGACAGGATGTAATTGTATTGTATGTTTTACCATTGATGACAAGTAATTTCGTAATTATGCAAAATTTAGTCAGCTGGATGGAACTGAAACCAAGTTTATTGTGTGTGAGTGATATTGTGAATCACGCACCGAAGCAGAAGCAAATTTGATACTTCATTGGCGAAACAAAAAACTTAAGTACAATATAACAGCGTTAACGAGTAATCAAACTTGAGAGTCGCCTTTATAGCACCTTTTACAGATTGTTATTGTTATATATGTATTTTACCCTAGATCTTCCAGTAGCTGTACAACTTAAAGTTTCAGAGTAAAGCTTTCATTAACTATAGTCATGATTTCACGCAACTTATGACTTTCAAATATTCCTTTACATGCGGAAAACACCAAACTTGGTATCAGGTATAGGAGCATTCAATGCAGCACTCAAGCTTAAGCCCAGAACTTTGCGGGTGTCCAATGGGTCAATTACGCCATCATCCCATAATCTGCAACGAGAATAAACAATTTTATAGATGCTCGTAAATGCGAAGATTGAAGTCAATTTTCACCGTCAATACCTTGCACTCGAAAAATACGGATGACCCTCTTCTTCGAAACGCTGGATAATCGGTTGCTTGATAGCTTGTTCTTCATCGTCCGAAAGCTAAATGAAATATTAGTAATTAAATTGAGCACAACGAATTCGTTCCAGTGAAAACGGGCTTACAGTTTTCCCTTGTCGCTGTCTCTGTTCTCTAGTGATTTGTGCTAGAACATTTGCAGCTTGCTCTCCACCCATTACGGATATGCGGGCATTAGGCCACATGTACAGAAACCTTGGCCTGGAAAGCAACGAAATATTATTATCGTGTTCGCAGAACAAAACAATTATAACAGTTTTATACGTACCCGTATGCTCGTCCGCACATTCCGTAGTTTCCAGCTCCATAAGATCCTCCAATTATAACTGTCAATTTTGGCACCTGGGCACAAGAAACGGCAGTGACCATCTTAGCTCCATTCTTAGCGATGCCACCACTCTCAGCATCACGTCCGACCATAAACCCTGGAACATTCAAAACGTACAATCTCGATAACTGTCACTTCCAATGAGTCTATCGACAAGAAGCTCTAGATTACCTGTAATGTTTTGTAGGAATATCAAGGGTATTTTTCTCTGACAGCACAGCTGAATAAAGTGAGTTCCCTGTAAAGGCAATGGCAGTGTTAAACTAGAATGCCCATGAATGCTTCATGCAATTCAAAAATCTCTTATCACTGTATTTTGCTACCTTCAGAGCTGATTCAGAGAACAGAACGCCATTGTTGCCGATAATACCCACAGGTTGACCATAGATGTTCGCGAAACCGGTTACCAGCGTCTCGCCATATTTCTCTTTAAACTCATCAAATTCGGAACCGTCGACGATTCTGGCAATGACTTCTCGGACATCATACGACTGGCGAAGATTAGTTCCCACAATGCCGTAAAGTTCTTCAATCGGATAGATGGGTTCTTGTCCTCCTGGCAGATGATTCTTCTTCAGCTTGAGGTTCTTCACAACTTTTCTACAGATCTGCAACGCGTCACGGTCGTTCAAAGCGTAATGATCAGTCACACCGGATTTCCTGCAAAACGTTAGGTACATAAAAAAAATTAAACATTAACTTCATGAAATTGTTGTTGGTAGCAAATGTCAAACTACCTGCAATGCAAATCAGCACCACCAAGATCCTCAGAGGAAATGACTTCTCCAGTTGCGGCTTTGACCAATGGAGGACCTCCAAGGAAAATTGTACCCTGCTTTGAGACTATTATTGATTCATCTGCCATAGCTGGAACATAAGCACCACCGGCAGTACAGCTGCCAAGAACAACTGCTACCTATTATAAAAGACGAAACAAATACTTTCATTAAACCAGTGATGTGTATTAAAAATCTATTCTTTCTCAATTTCCGAATTTGTACCTGAGGAATACCCGCCGAGGACATTCGAGACTGGTTATAAAAAATCCGTCCAAAATGATCCCGATCAGGGAATACGTCAGCCTGTCTGGGCAAATTAGCACCACCTGAGTCGACTAGATAAATACACGGCAGTCGGTTCTCAGCGGCAATATCTTGGGCTCTTAGATGCTTCTTGACGCTGATCGGGTAATACGACCCACCCTTGACGGTAGCATCGTTTGCAACGATCATACAGTCAACCCTGAAAAACAAGCCCAGTTAGCTGAAGATCATAATCAGACCTTAAGAATCCGAAACAGCTATGTGCGCACCCTGAAACAGAACCAATGCCTGCAACCATTCCTCCACAAGGAACGTCATCATCATAAAGGTTGTAGCCAGCCAGTTGCGACAGTTCAAGGAAATTCGATCCATTATCTAGCAAATACTCAATTCTGGTTCTTGGTAGCAATTTACCACGGCTTATGTGCCTAGCGTGCGTTTTTTCATCGCCAGCGACAATTTTGGACACTACGGACTTCAAGTCCTTGACGACGTTTGTCATGGACTCATAATTCTCCTACGAAAGAAATATAACATTATAGCATAAAATACTTGAGTCAAAATTCACAGGATGATGTCAAATTAGCTACTCACTTTGTAACTTTCGCTTGACGTGTCTACTTCAGATCTTACTGTAGAAGTTGCATCAGAGAAGAAATTTCTGCTCCTGAAGCTGCTCACCCTCCAAATCTGAATTTCAAATCAAACAAGTTAAATATAAACCTGTACACCATTGGTAGAAGTTTGAATACCTTATTCGAGATCCTCAGAGCCTTCATCCTGAAGGTTGTTTGGGTTGTTGACAAACAGACCCCGCTATGGTTAAATTATAAATGAAGAGTGGAATAACCGCTCAAAATCTCATAAATCGACTAACTAACTAGGAATTTAGCTAACATCACACTGATATTCTGAATCTTAAGCCGATTGCTGTTACAAATTATCCGAATCAGCAAAAATCTATGAAAGCAATCCGGGATCACGTGTGCCAGCTTTAGGAGGATTCGAACCTTGGAACATCATCCCGCAAAACACCATTGGCCATCGAGTTTGAATAACAGATGATCTAATTTTGGCGCGAAATGTTCCATTTAAACGCGTGAAAACGCAAATTTCTTGTGTTTTGTTTTTGTTATTCCTCAAGCTCCTTGAAAAATATCTCTTGCGAATCGCAAAAACCAAACTATTATAAGACATCAAGAGGAAATATACATCCAAACAGAGCTTGTGTGTAATTGGGGTTGCAACGGCTGCTTTTTTGTGGTTTGTCAACTTTGAGGAAGAAGCCGATCAAAATGTTGTTCACAAAAACGGTAACGATACTGCGGTTTGCCCACCGTAAGTACTCTGGTCAGCGCCTGGTCTTTTCAGAATTCGGCAATCCTTCAAATGTCTTGCGGCTGGAAGAGTATGAGACTGAACCCCGGCTCGGTCAAGTAAGCAATTAATTAATCCCATTCAAAATTTTAGCTATCTTTATTACTGTAAACATCATTTGCAGGTTCTAGTGAAAATGCTTGCAGCCCCTGTGAATCCTGCTGACATCAACGTGATTCAAGGAGTGTATCCCATCAAACCGAGCAGTAAAGACTTTCCAGCAGTTGCTGGAGGCGAAGGCGTCGGCCTGGTCGTAGATTCATCTTCGGAGAAGTTCAAGTCTGGAGATCTCGTCATTCCAAACAATCGGGGTTTCGGTACGTGGCAAGGATACATCAGTCGGGAGGCTTCAGATCTGATGAAGGTATTTGCGCCTTCGCGAATTGTTAATTGTTAAAGCTAATTTACGGTAGATTCGCTAAATAACTGTCTCAACTCAGGTCAACAACAACTTGGACCTCGTAGCAGCAGCAACATTGTCAGTGAACCCGCCCACAGCTTTACGAATGCTTCTAGATTTTGAGAAACTCAAGTCTGGTGATTACGTGATACAGAATGGAGGAAATTCCGGGGTCGGCCAGGCTGTCATACAGTTATGCCAGGCCTTGGGGCTCAAGACAATCTCCATTGTGAGAAACAGACCGAATATCGAAACGTTACGGAAAGAGCTTGAAGATCTAGGACGAGAGAACATTGTTTACACCGAAGAAGAGTTCAGAGAAGCTCAAGATATCCCAAAATGTCAGCTAGCATTGAACTGCGTTGGTGGCAAGAGTACTATTGGCCTTCTAAAAGCTTTAGGTAACCCCCACCGCATTCTATTATCACTGTCTTTACATTCATTCAATTAGTTTTCACTATTGCAAACATTAACTTGAAATTTTAGAGCAAGGAAGAACCATGGTGACTTACGGAGGGATGTCAAAACAACCTGTGATAGTACCCACATCGAACTTGATCTTCCAAGACGTCAGCATCAGGGGCTTTTGGATGACACGGTGGAGATCAGGAGCCACGACTTCCCAACGGACAGAGATGTTCGATTACCTCTGCAACCTGTACCTTGAAAAGAAACTAGTTCCTCCAAAAGTAGAGAAATTCAAGCTAGCCGAGTGGCATAAAGTCTTTAGCGAAGAAAGCCAAGGAAAGTCCCTATTCGTATTCTGAAAGACCAGTAGAGTTGAGATTCTGAGCCGACAGATGGCGTGCAGGTCTGATGGGCAGCTTAACGAGATTTCATCGTTGTCTTGGTTCGGTCAATATTCATATAAGTTGTTTGTTTTTTACTTTATAATGTTCTCATCTTGCCATGCAATGTGTTTATGAATGCGATTTGGCAGGTAAAAAGTCCAAAAGAGTTTATCTACCTGTACCTAGTCCGAGTCGCTTAAGGCGAATAAAAGCTCGCGTCAACATCAAAATCAGCAGGTATTTTACTGTGAGAAAATGCACACCTGATAGATGCTAATCAAGTAAACGCTTGCACCGGGTGGCACTAAAACTTTCGACTGTCTTCAGGATTCCAGGCTCATGTCCAAATGCCTCGCTTAGTTAGCTCGTTTGTATCATTCCTCCAGCCGTATCGTTACTGCCTGTATATAAACGTCACCCGTATTTCCCCCTAATAGTCTCTTGGACAAAGGGACAAAATGGTCATTGGAGGCTTTTTGTGAAAAAACGGTTGGCTAACGTTCAAAACGTACTTTAGCTCTTCTGCTCACTCGAGTGTTATAGCGATAAGGGGTAAAAAGGGACCTTTGCAATTGTGCCGAGGAGATCCAGTCAAAACCTATGGTCATGTAAACGATAATGATGTACTCTCCTCATATATATGTGTATAACCCCAACAATCTTTTTCTATTCCAGCCTCACCCGACAAAATAGCCATAAGGCCAAACTGCCCCTGTTGTAATCTCAACACAATCTTCTGGCAAAGCCATCATGTTCAATGTCCGCCGCTATTTTTTGGCACTAGCCACTATGGATCTTATCTCGGGAAAATCAAGACCGACCGTTTCCGCCGCGACCATGGGAAATGAGACCACGGTTCACTTGACGCTGTTCATGTTTTATGAGTTGTTTGTGCTTATAGACGGCGGTCGTGAGGCCCAAGTCTTTCCAGCCCTACAAGTTTGCTACGGAACCATTTCATATGTGGACAAGCGGAAGTAATCGGACGGTGGTCACATTTTGACTTTTGATGGCCCGGAAAGAGATAAAATAGTCAGTCGTTCGTTTGTGGACGCGTGTCCTTCATGTAAGCTACAAATATTCGAGTGTCTTTTCTACAGATTCACATTCAACATTCAGTTTATTTGCAGCAAGACTCGTTCCAGCTTCAACTATCTTATTCAACATTTTTACAACATTCAGCGTACATGATATGTCCAAGTATTGTAACAGTTTTTTCTCACAGAGCTCTTCATCCATTTCAGACTCTGAAATTCAGAGTTCAGTTCAACTATACACTACTTACTTGTAGGGATCTTAAAATACTTGACTTCCAACGAGACAAAAGTCACCAATAATTTATATGATAAGTTACTTACCAACAAAACTTTGTGATATGATGACGTTATACAAACTACACAAGTTATACATAGCAGCATATGGCTTTTCGCCATAGGTAAAAGCTTGGGGTTGGGGACGACGAACGGGTTCGTCACGGAGTTGTATATAGTAGCATTTCCAAATCATTTTTCAGGTTGGATTTTTTGCCTGGGTTGTATATATAATGACGGCGGACATTTTGGTTACGTAACCGGGATTCACAGTGAGATTCATCATGGATTTTACCACCATCTCGGTTGGAAAAGGGGATCGGAGGCTGCAGCAGCGGCAGCTGCTGCTGCTGCCGCGGCATTGGTCAGAGCTGCGGCCCCATGTCCGCCGGCAGGAGGAGGCGGGATGAAATCAAAGGGGAGCAAAGGTAAGTCGTAAGGACTGGGCAAATGGTGGTGGTGGTGACTCTTGAGGTGGTGATGCAAAGGGTGCTGTGAGTGGTGGTGATGGTGGTGAAGACCCGCAGCAGCGGCGGCGGCTGCGGCGGCAGCGCCGCCGGAAGAAGCTCCCGAATGATGATGATGGTGATGCAAGGACTTGCCGTCTCGAACCAAAACTGGTACTGCTACCCGCCTTGGCGGCGACAGTGGACTCAGCGGCGATGAAGAGCGGCCCGCTCCTCCGCCACCACCGCGGCGCTGTTCTCGCTGAGCTCTGCTAGAACACACAAAGATTGAACGTTATATTAAGCGAAGAACAGGTTTTCTTGACCAAGAAGGAATTTTCAAGGCAAAAGAGTGTCAAGGGAATTGATTCACAAGAACAGGGTTTTTTTGCAAATGGATGCATAATGGCAGGAACGCCTTTTTGAAGTTTTTGGCGTGTTTGAGGCCGCCGTGTTTGGGCGGTGTGGAGAAGAGGAAGCTTGCTTCGGTGCAGAGGCGATTTCTCAGGGGCTGTAATTAATAATTCTCCTCAGGTATGCAATAAGTAGCGACTATTACTAAAAGAACAAAACAAAACCATGGCCAAGAATGGACGTCTGACGAGGGGAGAACTGAAGGTTATATCCATACACTGACAACTACTGGTTTTGGACATGTCCAACGGGATTTTAATATTCATATGGATGGACATGGACAGCCGGATTCTTGTAGACAAGCCCGAGAAGAGCAATTAGCCAAATGGCTGGGAGTCTACAACGAATAGTTTTTAAAAATACAGAGGCGATTGCATAAGGCTGTTCAACCAACTAATGTCATTTCATTAGGAGAAAAAGCATGAGGAAAATGACGACTGTATTTGTACAGGGAATGTAATGGAGCTGGGGTGGGAAACGCCCATTTTTCGCACGATTTCCCTCCTTGCTCGCGTGGTCATTTATATTAGGTAAGCGTTTCCGTTCCGGTTTGATGGCTATATTACATGACCAGCAGAGGGTGGGAAGCCAAAAAGAGACTATAGAAATGCAAGACTATCAAAGACTAGTAAACCATTGAAACCATTACGGAAGCCATCCTCACCTTTTAGTCTTGTAGCGATGATTCTGAAACCAAATCTTGACCTGGGTCGGAGTGAGTCTGATAGCACTGGCCAAGAGTTCCCGTTCCGGCGCACTCAAATAACGCTGTTGACGAAACCTCCGCTCAAGTTCGTACGTCTGAGTCTTGCTGAATAGCACCCGGCGCTTGCGCTTCTTTATGGCTCCAGCGCCAGCTGAAGGGCCTCCGCTGGAACTGTTGTTGGTTCCGCCTCCAGAACCGTTTGAAGATGACCCGAGGTTATGACCATGATTATGATGATGATGATGATGAAGTGAACCAGCATTAAAGATCCGATGTGAAAACAAGGGCGAGTCATTGGACGAAGATCCCAATGGCATGGGAGTCGTTTTTACGGAACCTCCGTCTTCGTCGTCAGTGGGAACGTCGTCCTGGAGAATGTCTTCGTCATCATCCTCCTCGTCCACGTGGTCATCGATTTCATCATCGTCGTCAATGTCAATGTGGTCCTGACTGTCTTCAGGTTCTTCGGTCAAGGTGCTGCTGGTGGTTCGGCGTCTTTTGGGCGTCAGGAGCTCCAACGGCCTTGTTGGTTTGAGGTCTTCTTCGTCACCCTCCCTTTGATTAGACAAGGTTGACTTGAGGTGATCAGCTGACGTCGAAGAGTCTGCAGGGACAATGTTGGGCTTGGAACTGCTCGACTCTTTGTCTGCGGAGCTCGTCGAGTCTGGCGAATGTGGCTGGTCTTGCGGGTGTGGAGGCTCGACTTCAGTGTCTTCTTTGGATTTATCTGTGAATTAGCAGGATTATTATTATTAGATGAAGCTTGTTTGAGGTTTCTTTTTTGTGTGATTTTGTGCCATTTTGTGTGTGGGGATGAGGTCATGGGGAAAATGCGGAAGTAAACGCACCCATCCTGGAATCCATACAAGAATCTCCCTTCCCTCCACACAACAAAAACTTTTGAACGGGCAATTGTGAGGAAGAAAAAGGAAGGAAGGCGTATCAATCGTGTGTGATTCCAACTTTTTTGTTGAAGCGGAAGAAGAAGAAGGACTTGGAACTGGTGGTGGTGGACGTTTCGGAGAGGATGACAGATTTCCGAGGCGCCCAAGAAAAAAAGAATGAAAAGAAGAAACAAGTATCCGGTTTCCTTGACTGACTTTTGATTGTACGACTCTATAGATTTTTCTGGAGACAAGTTTGTAAAGTTTGTGTGCGTAAAATGTGGTAAAAAGGACGACAATTCCACTACTGTTGACACTGGTAAAGAGAGAATAAGGGCCAGGATACCAAGCCCACTTTCTCTTTGTCCTCCCATTGTCGTCCATCCAAGAAGCTCTTCAAGTATCATAACGGACTCTTGTGTAATCAGAAATGGGAAGCACCCACACCAAAGCTATATACTACAGAAAAAATACAATTGTACAGTTTGTGAATGAACGTAAAATTCCAACAGGGTGGCGTAACCAGAAGTGGACATGTCCAAAGCCAGTTCGACTTCCAAACAAACCGCTGAGGTTTCAAAAGGGCGCCCGCAGTCAAGCGCTTCGGACTTGGCACACGACGCACCCAAGTCTCCCACAGCAAAGTTTTGATGCCATTGTTGTTGTTCAGCTTCTACTATATAAATACTGCTGGCTACTGAAGCAAATCGCTTCCTTCCTGGCCCATAGGAACCCAAGATTTTTTAAAGGGAATTATTGCACAACCGCAGCATTTTTAAACGCACACGTTTAAAGCGCGAATTCAAAAGGTGCCTTTCAACGCCAAAAGTAAGAAGAGAAAAATATCTTGTTATGAGATTTTGGAAGGCGCTAATAGCATAAGTAAGCATATAGGAGAAATGACAAGCTAAATTGAAATAAATTGGACTTGAAGCTCGACTCCGGCAACCGACTCCTGACACTAACAATGATAAATTGATGCGCCGGGCTGAAGGCTAATGAAAATGCTTGCAGGTTCCCTGCCGCGAGATCAAATAAGGCTCCCGCTTTTATGGGCTTCCGTTTGAGCTCTTGTGGTGGCTATATACGGCTGGCCTGGCGGTTTTTTCAAAGTTCCCGGCAAGAACAATAGCGGGGCAAGGAGGGAAAACAAGCGGGAACAATAGTGACGACAGCTCCGCTCGCTTTAATAACTCGGATCGAATTCATCACTCTCCATTTAGGTCGTCTGCCGCCCAAAAGTGCACGTTTCCCCTTCCGAAAAAGTATCTCTTATAATTTCCAAGGGGGAAAACATGCAATTTTTGATGTTCGAGTCCAGAGTGCTTGCGCTAGCTCACTTGGGAACGACATAAGATAACCATAGAGATTTTTATTATTAAGCGGATGATCCGAGGGATTATTTACAAGCAGTGCATCAATTAGGAGGCGCTTCTTCCATCATTTCATCCAACAGATGCAATATGCTCCGGCAACGCCTACCAAAAACTGGCTTCCGAAGCGTGTGAAAAGTACACAAAAGTCTCTCAGTTTCTGTGTGTAATAAAAGGCAAATTGAAAACATTAGGCGAATAAAGCGAGTGGCGAGGGAGGCTGCGGATGGTAAAGTAAACAGCAATTACACAATAAGGCACAAGTCAACCTATTGTCTCCTTCCGTCAAAATTAACACGTCGCCGCTCCCCGATGACCTTCCGAATTGGAGCGGTGGCGGTGGCGGAGGTCCGTCATAAAACGAAATGACTTTTGGGTTTTCCTAATGGACTTATCCCGGCCTTCGTTACTCCGTTCTTTGTTTAACAGTTTGATTGGACTCCGAGGAATGACTCGGTCGGATAGTGGATTTTGCCTGACGTGAATCCGGGGAAAACAAGACCCGGAAACGGTAAAAAAGGGAAAGCGGAACGGAAACGGCGGGGAGGAAACCCGAGTCATTGTATGTCTTTGGATGTAAAAAAAGTTGGAAGAAGAGACCATAGAGAAAACAAGCTGCTTTGGTAGCATTCGCCCGCCTGAAGTACGAGACACTTAAGGAAGAAATATTAGTGGCGGAGGTAGACTGGAGCAGAGAGATCGAGAATAATAATTTTGCTCAAGCAGTAAACCCGGGTAAACAGTAAATTTTCCAAAGGTTGACTTCCCAGAGGAAACTGAATCATTTCGAGTGGATGAATGTGAACAAGAGCAGAGCAGAAGGAAAAAGAAAAGCTTATAAGTGGAAATTGATTGGGATGAAGAGACAGGAACAAGAACAAGGAAGGGAAGGGGATTGTCAGCAATAAATTATCAAGTGCATGGGGGTAAACAATACTAATAAACAATAGTGAACGAATTACATGTAACTTGACAACAACATTGAAAGGAGAGTGTATCAAAGATTGCTCTGAATCCATCCCTGCCATCAAATGTTTGTTTAACCCGGTTACATATGAGAAAGCTTGAAATTTGTCCCCTTGTTCCACATATATTTGCTTTCACTTTAGGCCGCTGAGGGGAAGTTTGAGAAACCGGAAGTGGGCAACTTTTCCCTCCTCGCTCAACCAAAGTGTGTGAAACTTAAACAAGATTTTAGTGGGCGGTTAATGTAACTACTAATGGAGTATCAAAAGAATAAGGTGGCGGTGGCATTGCCGTGTAGAGAAGAACGAATATCATTAATCCACTGGACAAAAGGCGGATTTGTCAGGAGATTTACACGGAATTGTGGAGCCAACAGTGTTCAAAGTGTACAAAGTTTCATATCTCAACTCGCAGACAGCTGTCATAATTGTCATTGAATTTTGCCTTGTTTGTTTGTTGTCGGCGGATATGAGAAGAGACTAACAAGCAAGAGACATTGAGGAAAATATCAAAGAAAAAGACGTCTGTCAAGGTGATGGACGTCGCTTTTCAACTGTTTCACAGATTGTTCCTTGCCAAACAAGATTGAGCTGGGATTTCTTGGCTGGATTGTCTCGAGCTTTTTAAACGAGATTTATCACAGTTTTAGTCTTGTTGTTCATAGACGAAGGCGTTGGGCTGGAAAACTTGTGAAGCCCAGCTCGCTAAATTTGGCCCGAGTTTATCCCAGTAGCTGTTGCAGTTAACTGAATGTTTATTTGGTCGGTGGTGTGGTGTGGTGGAACAATTAGGAAGTTTGAATAGGAGGATTTGTAAATGGGTGAAAAGGGAGCGATTACACGGGTATTTGGTGGTGCTATCCTTTTCCATTCAAAAGCTCAAGCCCCCGAGGGAACGCTAACAAGAATCAGTCGCACCCAGCAGAGGCGTCCATGTAGTAAAAGTTTTTGTAATAATAAAAGTTGCAACAATGAAACGAAGGGATACAGGAATAAGGTATAGGAACAGAAGCAGAGATGCTCGGCAAATCCCGTGTTGAAAGCAGGAGCGGAACGATGAAGATCCATGTAATGGACATGGATCCACCAGCTCAGTCAGCAGTCAGATCAAACAAGGCTATGGATCTGGCTTAAGGCGTTCCCTTTGTGTGATCAAATTCAATTAGGGTATTAGCACACTATACACAACCCACGAGGGTTGTATTACTACACACGCGATTTAATATTGCTATGAGCAGCAGCCGAAGGGGAAGCCACTACTGGTGGTCTTGGCACTTCGGAGGCCTCAAACTCGCAGCAAGTATTCGATGCGACTGGTACACACCAAATGGAGGTGCACCCTTTGAGATTTGTTGTGTAAGGTTATATACACATACAAATGGAAAGTCGGCTCCGGTTTCATAATGGACACCATCATAGCAATCATCATCAGAATGGCTCCTGCTCCCTCTTGTTCACTATGTGGACAGAGGTGTAAAAATCAAGGCCTGAGGTGGGGATTTGAAGCAAAATGGATAAATGGACGGAAGCTGGCTTCACTGAAGTTAGGAATCAAAGTATGATCAACGGTCCGTCACGCCTCCAGCAATATCAAAAGCTGGGAACATAGATATAAAAGGGAAGCCAAAAAGCCCCGTATTTCATGCATTTTGTGGTTTGTCAAAAATTAATATTAATGGCCTATCTAAATGTGTGTGTTGGTTGGCCCAAGGCATCATCAAATGATACACACGATTCTTGGGTTGCATGAGGATAATCGCTGGATTGTCCAGGTGAGATTCAAGATTCAGAGATTTTCTCTAGCTACTTTGCAAACGAAAAATGCGGTTTATTTTTACCTTTTGGCGGATCCTGGAGGTCCAGAATGTCCCGGACGTTGAACGTTATCGGAGGTTTCGTCGAAGTGCCACTCGAAGAGTTGTGGTGGTGGTGGAGGTGATGATGATGAGACGCTGCTGCGGCGGAAGCCGCAGCTGCCGCTGCGGCACACGCTGTCATCCGCATTTCCATGAGCCTGGAATAGTTCAAAAACGTTTAATATATTTGGGAACTTCGAGTCCATCCAAAAACAAAGCTCGAAACATTGATTATAAGGCTGTTGCTGTGGGAAGGAAACACGTGCTCGACGTTTTTATTGGTGTTTTATGATATGGTGATTGAGGATCATCATCCTGAGGATCGATCGATGATCATTTAACATGCGTTTAAATGCGTTAGCAGGGATGAGACGGAAGGGGTTGGGCGGAGAGCTGTTTGAAAGTAGCAGATGATTTTGATGCTAATCATTTGATTAATGGGGTAAAAAGACATCTGCTTTTGATGGTTGCGAGGGTGGAAATAATAAGCTGGAGTGAATTTTATGGAACAGATTTCGGGATGAGCTATATATAATCAGGCGTGTAATCAAAGGATGATCATTGATCGTCGAAAGCTCTCTGTTAATAAGGCGCGTTTAAATCCGTAGGTTAATTTGGAAGCGTGGGGAAAGTTGCAGGTGCGAATTGTTGCAACTGGACAGGAGAACAAAAAGTCTGTGAAGAATTTTCAAAACTTTGCTGCGACTGACTGCTGACTGACTAAGAGCCTGTTGGCGATCGGGCGATTTGTGAGTGACTGGAACCTGGAAAAAATTGATTGACATGTGTCTTTCAAAGGCCAGTGGAAAGTATAGGGCTGTGTTGTTGATGGCTTTGGGAAAAAATGGGCCTGTGGTCCTCTGCTACGTGATAATTATCGAGGAACAAGTAAATGTTGTTAAACGTGTGGATCTGGGTAAAATACAGAGTAGGCTTTGTTTGTGGAAACTGGAAGAATTACAGCAGGTGAAAAAGGCTCTAATAACCCCAAATACAGGGCTGTAATTTCGATTATTTGACAGGGGTGAGAATGATGATTTTTGAGGGTGAAATGAAAATGATGATGACGCGATGACCTGTAAATTATCGATGACCGGCTGAATAGTAAGAAGAAGTTTGTGGGCCGAAGGCCCACAAACTTGTACCACAAGACGAGATAATTGCAGAGCGATCTTTCTACTACTCCAACCCTTGATCCAAGTGAGTTTGGGAAGGAAAGTTTTTGTACATTAAATGATACGGAAGGATTTGATGATGACGAGCTATCAAATTTACTGAGGAGTCTGTGCCGTCAATCAAAAAGCTGGAGGAATTTTAGAGATGGAAGCGCCGCCGCCGATATCGATACAGCGCTCACAAAAAACAAGGTCACGCAATGATTTCGGTGGGAAGTTATTGGAGCACGTACCATTGCGTGTTGGGGTCAAATTGTTGAAATGGGCAAAAGGAGCATGTACTTACATTCTCCAATACGCCGAAGTTGCAGCTCCTGGCGGTTCACGCGAGAAGGCCGGCGAAGCCGGCCCAGCTCCGGCGGCTCCGCCGAGGAGCATCCAGGCTGCTGCCCGCGTCGCAGCGTTCTGAAGGTAGTGGTCGAACTTGTTGGCTTTGCCAGCTCCGGCTGAGGACGCTGAGGAGGAATTGTTGGGGTCTTCGGCGGGCATGTGAGGTAAGTGTGACATGGCGCCTTGAGTTTTTTTGGTGGAGGACACTGGACACTTACACTGCTTCTGTTGACATTTGAAACTTTGAAACTGGTTTGCTTTCAAAGCGTCGTCCACGGCGACACGTTCAGATGACTACTGAAGAGGCTTTGGAAGTTGCTGGGTATCCGATGAGGTTGTTAATAGCCGTTGAATGTGTCGGCGGCGGTGGGAAGGGCGTAGGGTGCTTGATTTCGAGAGCCGCGTACTCGTTGGTGAGGTTCGTTCCGTTTGAACATGTTCCTTTTCACACCAACGGGGAAACGGGAAAGCTGCTCTGTTCAAGGGGGCTGCTCATGTCCTTGAAAGGCTTCCAAAGTGGTTGCGTCAAGTAGTAGTAGCAGTAGTAGAAAGCAAGGGCGCTAAACGGGGAGGCCCTAATAAAAACGCCGAGAGTGCGCATTGAAATGGTGAAAGAGATTCCCGCAAACAGGCTCTTGACGTGGCTTTTATGCGGCGAAGAGCGACGAGAGATTCGTCCGAGGGGGCTGGCCGAGTGCCTTCTTCAATGCAAGTGGCCGGCCCAAGTGTCGAGGGGCTGCCAATCGCAACCACTTGAACCAAGCGGCCAGCGCAAAAAGATAAGCTCCTGCTGCTACCTGAAAAACCTGAAAGCGATCATGATGATGATGATGAGGTGATTTGAAACGAGCATTTCCTTCTTCCCGTCTTGCCGCTTTGTATTCACTCAAAGAGGATCCAATGGTCAGTTTGTTTGCTATTGATCTTTTCCTGCCGGACACGGCGTTAAGTAGGTAGCCGCAGCAGATTCTTCGGAATGTCCACTGAAACGGGATTTAAGAAGACCACACAAATAACACATCCTAAGGTGGGAGAAATACTTATGTATACTTAACCGCAACAGCGAGAAAATCAAGAGTTTTGTCAACTTCCGGATTCTGCTTCGGCAGTATAGGGACTCAAGCCATTGTTGCTGGTGTAGGTGGAACTGACCGCCATCAATAACATATGTAATCCTTGTGTGAGGACAAGTGAATTGACAGGAAGTGTTACAAAATGAAGTCTTATTTCCATGTAATGCTCTCGCTCAAAAGGATTTACAAGCCATTTGACAAGGTTGAGTCATTCGGAAGCGATATGTGTATTGGGGAATGTTTTCAACAAGGTGCAAAGTAGGGGATTATCGTAATGAAGTTTGATTGAAATGCCATTATTGTCATATGTATTACGTCACATAAATAGATTATGGGGTATAACTGAGGAGCCAGAGAACTAGGGAATAAATGGCCACCCAGAATTTGTTGTGAATTTCGGTCGTCCGAATATTCTTCTGGTCACGACTGACACTTTGCTTGGGTGGTAAAATATACCTTACCGCCTTGTCCATTCAACTATACAAAGAAACGGACGAGTACGCTTTGGGCTAAAGGAGTGAGATAGAGGAACGATAAAAAGCAAAGAAAAACAAGCGTCTCATATTATCCTCCTTCTGAATGGTTTCAACTCCCTTGCATAGTAATCAAAACTAACCAAGTCTCATGCTTGTTTGCCTTTTTATCATAACCATCTAATGGGAATATAAAGTATTTATGGAAGTGTCTAATTATTATGAGACCCTATGGTAACACCATGTTAAGAAACTTTAGAGCATTAATAGTTGGCAACGAAACATAATTGGGTATGAGTACAATTAACAAGAACAACAGAAGATATATAGATAATACTGCTAGTCTCAACGTTAACATAGGACAGATTATACATAAACTCATCACTAAGTTCCCTTGGAATGTACAATATTTGTATTGCGAAACGTGACGACGAGTTGAGCCTATTGTATTGCGAATAGTGTCGACGATGATAGTGGTGGTGAGTGCTATTTTCGGATCGTCTACCGGGAGTGTAGGAAATGTGACCGTCGAAAGAGAGACACGAATAGTAATTCCCACTCAGAGAGAAACGTTGGATCGCTTCCTGAAGGACCTTCTGTACGTCTTGATTATGTTGATCTTGTCCAAGAGAGAGCCAAAAAATGACGTGGAGCCGTGGTAGCCAGAAGACTCGGGAGCCGGAGTGACTGATTCTGCCGGATACTCAAACCATCTTTCCACTTTTGCCCTTGGAGTCAACTGCAAGAATAAAAGATTTCATTAGTACAACATATTCTTTTGAATATCAGAAATACAAGCGTTAGAAAGAAGATATGAAAGATGAATAGAAATGAAATCACCAGGATTTATTCCCATGTTGTGACTAGAACACATGATGTTTCCATAATGCGTAATGTATACAGCTAGGCTAATTTTTGGAAGCACGCTGCTGCCTAAAAACCACCTTGATCATCTACTCTTATACAATTCTATAGGAAAAACGCATTTTGGGAAACTCAGTACGGGTACAGGTACAACAATAAAAATATGCTCATTCACACCCGACTAAAAATACATTTCGTTCATAAATAATAATACTCTCTCTTTCTCTTTCTCCAAGTTCAATGTTGAATATTAAAACGATTTGACTATTAGTGGTGATACACAGTTAGCCTTGCTCCATTAGGCCTGTCGGTTTGTTGCTAAGGTAGCACTTGATTGAATTGCATGAATCTGTTATTGGGATGCACCGCCATCATTTGGTAGTATGCCGTGCCCAGATGCTTCTTTGTACTTGGCTCATAAGCTCTGAGCGATGATTGATTTTTTCGCTGACGGACCGCTGAACACCATTTCCACCAAGGCCGGCCGATGAACCAGTGGGACCCGTTTCTCCGAAACCATGTGGCCGTCTCATCGGGCTCATTTGGCGTTCAAACAACAAACGATTGATAGAAGCTGCGTCTACAGCCCCAGGCCTGGGTGTTCCCGGAACCGAAACTGAGTCCAAGATTGCAGACGATGGAGCAGGTACACCAGCAGCTGCAGCTGCCGCCACTACAGCAGCAGCTGTCTGCGATGACGGGGGCTGACTTGCGGCACGGGTGAACATGTTGGTGAAGTCCTCGTAGAATTTATTCGGAGACGACCCGGCAGAACTGCCCGCTTGTTGTTGGGGGTTGTAGGGGATGTGAGGATTGTTGATGAGAAGGCTGCTGTAGAGGGGCGCCGCTGGGGGAGGTCCCGGTGGTGGTGGAGGGTACATGTAGTGGTAGGGGTGGGGCTGGTAGCTGATTCGGTTGTTCTCGTAGAGAATGGTTTCCAGAAGCGCTGCATTCTGTCTTCGAAGTGCTTCTATTTCTTGGAATGACGATGACATGACCTGTGACAATCATGTTCCAATGTGACTTCCAAAATTTGAAATTGCGTACATCACATCCATGCGGTCAGTAGGGCGTTGAAGGCATTCACGATGGGCAACGGTCATACTCCAACTTATCGTTAGTTAATGGTACTAAGGGATAACACTGCACTACATAAGTACCATAATGTTATACAGTTCATGCGAGCTTGCTTCACATCCATTAGATTACAAATGAATTTTGTTGAGTTCATGATGCACCTACCTACTCAAGTTATAACTTATAACAAACCATGCTGGTTTATGTGTCAGAAACGCAAAAAGTACTATAGTAAGCCAAGAGGTACTGCCTACGAGAGGAAAACTAGACTGCACAAGCCGTTACCTGTGGAAGAGGTGCTGGACTTATGGAACAAGTCGACGAAGTCTTCTTGATATTCACATTTCCTTCAAGTTCGTTGATGTGGTTGACCAGCGACTGAAGGTGATCCAACAACTCCTTATTGTGTTGAAGAAGTTGGTGTGTGCGAGCCTGCGAATAGTTCAAATTCAGTTACAGCCATGTTCACAAAGACCTTCAAAGACTCGAGGGATGAAATATGTTATTGACTCACCTGTGCTTCGATTCTAGCTGCGGATTCTGCTTGGAGTTGATCCCTAAGGAGCGTTATTTGAGCGAGAGCAGCGTTTGTAGCTTGCGTTGATTGTTCCAATTTCTCACGGAGAAGTTTCACTTCGTGTGTACCAGTAAAGTCCTTCAAAATGGGAGTTGTTGGCGGTTGTGAGTTATGTGGTGATTCTAAATATTCATCATTTTCAAACTGGAAAATCAAGGAAAAACGTAACATAAACTTTGCGTCACTCACTACGAGCTCAACTGACTGAAGCTCCATAAAAACTTTACGACTTGTTTACCTCATTAAGCTGCTCTACGACATTTATTGGAGGCGGAACTTTTTTCTGTGGTGAGTTGAAGGTCTTGATTGTATCAGCAGAGTTCTTTTTCCTCGACAAGGTTCCTTCATCTAGAATGAATAATTAATCAACGTTAATCGGTCGGTATTGAACAGGTTGAATTTCTACTAAATGTAATCATGTAACTGGTGAATTACCCGTGGACCTGGACCCTCGCGCCTGTGAAGACGACTCCTGACCTTGTTCTTGAACTTCTCCATCGGAAGACTCGAACGGACCGTTGAGTTTATGGGACACTTCGAAGGCTTGACCAACTGTCCGTACCACTTTCATGGCTTGATTCTGTGTACAAAAAAGATACTGTTAGAATTCATAAGATTTAACAAAACAAATACTGCACTTGAACAACGAGTCTGCCGCCTCGTCCACACCTTGTCAGAGACACCCCGAAGATGCTCCGCAGAAGCGTAAATTGTGTCATTTTCATCTTCCTTCAAATCTTTGAACGACAACTTTTTATTTCCGCTAGTTGATGATGGACTCAACAACTTTTTAGCACCTTTGATCATGGCGATTAGGAAGTAACAACGACACTGAATTCACACGGCCACCATACAGAAGAACGAATGTGCAAGGCTCTCGTCCCTGCACATGACCTTCACAATGGAACTCGGCGAGTGAAGGATATGCAACAACCGAGAACTTCAGCTTCGGCCTTTCGAATCAGAGCGTTACGTCATTCCGATCCAGACCTTCAACAATCACTAAATTCTATCCTTGGCGGAAAACAATCTTTGCCAAAAGACGAGAAACACAACAAGAAGCGAGAGAAAGAACGCCGACGAATCATAGATCAGAGGAGCAGGAGCGGTGGACAAAGACGCTTTGCTCATTTCGGGCTAAATGATATTATCCGAAATCCGACACCTTCGGAAGTAAAGAACGGAGTCGCTGCTGCATGTGTGATTGCCGCTGACTGAGAACCAAGGTTATTATCAGCAGGAGGGACAAGACGAATGGGACAAATTCGCTTCGTACAAATTGAAATGATAAAAACAAGTCTTTCGGGAGTTCACACACCAGTGACTCTGAACGAACCTTTTGCCTTGCAACTGTAATGTGTGTGTGGCATCATTTCGGAGATGAGCTTGACAAAAAACCGCAGGGTTTATATTTAGAAAATCTATTTTTTAAGCTTAAGGACATTTGGAACTGGCTATACTGGCACGACGAGTGGCTTCCTTGCGACTTTAGACAAGATGAAGAAGAGTCGCTCTGAGAGAACCGACTTTTGCGAATCATAAAATGCGAAGCCCGTAAGGTCAAAGAGAAGCGGGTATTCATTAGTAGGGTTAGTTGCTCCGGCTTGTCAAATATGTTTGCTTGTTAGACATGTTTGTTTCGTTGAGTTCATCTCACGGCTTGGCGGGGGAATCTTTTGCCTCGTGATGTAAGAATATTTTATGCAGTCCGAAGGCAGAGGCGTGAAGCTCATTCTCTCTCTCTCAGCGTCTTTTGTATCCTTAACACTTGAACTAATAAACTTGGTAGGTGGTGGGAAAAGACGGACGTAAGCTCGAAGCGGTAATGAAAACCGACAGACTATTCCGAATCACAGCCAAATCGCATACAACGGAGGTGGCTCCTGCCTGTACATGCCAAATTTTCACGGTATTCGTGACAGTGATACGATATTAGCAGCAGGAGACGATGTGAGAAAATCGGGGTTGTTCACGTCTGACCAAACAAAACTAGTGGGAAGTAAGCAATGACAAATTGTAGCCAATAATGTCATTTTACAGTATCCTTCCTACTACATCACAATTCCATTCCGTGATCTTGTTGTAGCCAGAAGTCCTAGTCAAAAGTGTTGTCGAGGAGCACATGTGGCCATTCCAAAGGAGCAGAACGGAATCAGATAATTCTATTGCATAGGTAGGATAATGAGTCTCAATGTCACCATGGCCATATGGGCACTTTCTGTTTGCAGGTTCAAAATAGAATCCTTGACGAACCAAAAATAGCGACAGACTGCACTGTTTTGTTGAGTTGAATTGAGCAAGGCTGAATAGCAACATACCTTATTGCTAGCTTTAAAGACGACACAATGAAATACTGATGAAGACGTCTCTCGAGCAATGTAGCTGAAGATCTTGACATCTTGGGAGTCGTGAGAGACGTAGAATATTCGGTAGATGGGGTGAGATTCCAACACGATGTCCACTAGCGGATGCGGCACACCATTGAGTTTGTTCTAAAATTTCATAAGAAACTGGTTACATCACCGAATTCCAGTGACCGTGAAGAAACTGTAGAGAATCCTTGGTGTCACAGTACCTTTTTCCCTTTGCCCTTCTTCCTGACGCATGTCCGGATTCCATCCGTAGATATTGTCACTGTCACTTTTCTCTTCTTGATTCCTTTGGCTTTGAATTCAAACTGCGCAAGAAAGCAAACATTCAATGAAATTAAAATTTCTCACATAAATCAAACAAAAATCACAGAGATCAAGGGAATAAAATCTCACCCGCACTCGACGCATGGCAGCAACAATCTCTACCCTGCTGGTCGGGCGTGGAATGTCCATGGCTCCAATGAACTATGTAAAACATTTGGAAGTTATTAGTTGTCTTCTGGTAAGGCACCGAAGCAAAATTCTCCACTTACCTTGACATTGAAAGGGATTCCGTTCTGGAACGCTTCTTCAGGAACTAATGGCACTCGTGGATCACTATCTTCCCCAACTAAGTTGTACTTTTTGGACGGCATCGTTAACTGTCGAAAGAAGCAATCCAGGACTGGAATGCTCCGATTTCTTCAAGTGAATGAGTATTTTACGGTTACACAACAAATTCTATCGATCCTCGTACATAGTCACTGAAACAACAAAAGGGTACAAACTGAAATTAAATTTTGTGGCTTTCCTTTCTGGCTTGGAAACTAAGAGAATAGTCAGAGAATCCTCCTCGCAGTTCAAGATACACTCGCAATCTGAAGCCGAAACACACACCAGAATAGTAAAATAATACGGAAGAAAACTCGAGTTCTGAACACACTGATGCGTGGTTATTGATCTTGGAAAAATATTTTACGACTAGCGTCAACAAGTCGGTTTGGGTAGATTCAGTTGCATTCATTCAAAACTCTGAAACCGACCACGACTCCTCTTTGGCTTCCGGCCAAATAGGCCAATGATTATACGTTCCTATTTATGTACAAAGGCTAAACAGGACTACGGAAGTTGCATATGTGCAAACACCCGTATCTACTCCGAGAAGAGTTTGCGAAATTTTCCCCTGTACACAAAAATGTACTGTCAATTCTGATTTTCCTGATCCGCTTTTGCTAACCTTCCTCATGACGATGACGTACGCGAGACTGACATGAGAAGGCAATAACTGTAGGGTGTTATCACTATCACTGGCTGAACTGACTACTATATATATGAGATAATCTCAAGACTATTTTGTACAGCTTGCACAATTCCAAGAAAATGTCGATCCTTTCGCACTAAAACTGCATATAACTCTAACGGCTCGTACAAAAGTAGATGACTGAAACTGAATATGCTATCAGAAAAGAATTTAGGATTCAATATTATGACATAGAATTATATATGATATAAGCCTTACCGAAGGCGGACTTGACTTGGCACCCTCACAGAACAGCATACTGTAGCGAGTAGAACTATTTTGAATGAATGTCACATCAACAGCGAATTTAAAGAATGACAATTAGCGCTGATTCAGCAGTCATCTACAATCTGCCTGGTTGGTCTTCAACAATTGTTCATGTTCAAGTATTGACGGTCTCTGCAAAAATTGAATATTAGCTCATTAACTTTCTTTCCCGATAATTGAGCATGAGTATATTGACAGGTGTGTCGACAAACCCAAGAAGGATGTTTACTTACATGACAATGAGTTTCCGACCTCAAAGAACAATTTGCCACACCTAACAAAATTATGAGAGCAGTTCAGTTTCCTTTTTGTTGCGCTCCCTGTTGACAAGTCTTTCACATTATAGAACACTATCAACTATAGTCTTTAGTCGTTTCAATTAAAGCGACAATAAAAGGATTCTATCTTCTTAATCCTTTTGGTGTGATTTCGACGCTAACGGAATTTGTACGCAAACAAACTGCCATTCTATGAGTCACAGAAAGATGGAATTGCAAACGGCTGCAAAAAGACATTTGTTCAAAACCTCCCGCGAAGAAGTCTGAGAATTTTACTCTATGGCTCTGCACGACCCCTCTAGTTGGTCTCTGGAATTTTTTACCTACAAATGGTCTTCATGCCGTCATTCAGATCGGGGTTTCTGATGTGTTTCTCGCCCTCAGCACTGCTTGAGGAGAAGACCAGCCAAAGTCACTGTCGAACTTCATGTACAGGATCCTCTGTGATAAAGTTGCTGATCACAGCGATTGTATATATATTGTACAGCGTTCGTTAGATCGGAGAATAACAATGTCTAAAGTTAAGTTAAAACTCCATTTTCAGACTGTTCCATCTTTATTATGGAACCATCAAATCAGCAGTAGCTACAAAGAGGGAAATCAGAACTCAGAACCTCTTTAAGACGCAGTTCCTGCTCTTCGCCGGAATCCTACTGATATCTTGATAATGATTATCTTCATTCAACGCCAAATGGGCTTCTTATACGAAACTAAAATTAAAATTCCAACATGAACTCTCAGCTGTATCGATATCGATAGTTTCTCAAAAGTCAACAACTGTCTCTATTTAGCTTTCTCGTTTCCTATTATCAGCCCCAGCCCGGTAAACAATGGAACTGGTAAAATTATCAATAGACTAGACGATAATTGTAGGTGCTACTTCTGGTTCTGGTTCTCGAGCCTTTTTAGCTGTGCCTTGACAGAAAACTGTTTCCAACTGATTTTTTCAGGATGGGCGGGAGTTTCTCCAGGTCGTGCATCTTTCGTGTCCAGTATTAAAGGGTTTTTTCTGGTTTCCTCGCTGAGTAGCCTAAAGTATTCGGAGGTGGACCGGAAAAATCGGCTGTAGATTAAGTAAGGTACTCCTTTGTTGTCCTTGTAAATGTTATTAAAAGCCGGAAGTATTTTCCATTTGTAATAAGGCTCTAATGTTCCCGCCTGTAGTTCACGGGTGACAATGCGTCCAGGGATGAAATAGCTGTAGTGGGATGCCACACACCGATCCTAGATAAAACACCAAGAGTAATAAAATCTCAATAGTTTTTGAATGTCTGTCGCTATTTCAATCGGGAGTGGGAGTGGACTTGGGCAATCCAGATTTTCAAGCAAACTTACAGGATTCGTTATGGAAGAGTACATCCGAACAGGAACCATTCTCATGAGTTTAGATACAGCTGCTACTAGAAGGAGTACCCCTGCTGCAAGAGCGATGTGTCTGCTGGGTCCAAAACCTTCAATGTATCTGTCCAGATACAGCCAATCATACGCAAGATCATTCTGTTGTTCACTCAGCACTTCTCGAGTCCGCACTACTTCATCCATATCGACAAAGTATCCACCGAATGATCTTTTTTCACTATAATCAAGTGGTTTGGGAGTTAATTGAGGAAATATGGCTATCAGAGTTTCTGATACGGCCATGAAAGTGAATACAACTGCCGTTGACAACATTCCCCACTGGCACCACAGAAAGTACGTTGATAGATCTGATCGATAAATCATTTCAAACTTTGTCGGATCAACGTTGTCTTTTCGAAACAGTTTTCCGACAGTTTTCGGACCTCCCATGTTTCTGCATTGCATCAAAAGAGTCACTGAGGATTTTCCGGAACTTAGAATTGGCCGCCTACATTGGATCGATGTCCAGGTCAATTGTCGAGTAGGTTGCAATGGTGGTCGAATGATAAGGTTTGATAAATTTCTTCGAAGAGGCCATGATGTAGAGCAAAGCAGCGGTGAATTGGCAAATCGGTACATTTTGGTGATGCGGCTAAAGTGTAAACAAGCAAATTACGAATTTGAAAATTACTCGACTAACTTGAAATTATCAGTAATCTGACGTGTACAGTATAAACGTAATTTTACCTCAACAGGACAGGAGTGCAATTATATAATATATATATTTATCGTATGTGGCTTAAAACTTAAAACGCTGTCAGACACTAAACATTTCAGAGACAAAATTAAGAGATGTCGATCAACAAAAATGTGTTCAAACTTCGAATCCCGCTTGGAATTTTGAATTCATTGAAAGTGCTCAAATACCGCGAAATTTAAACTTAACATGTGCTTTCGTTCGGGAAAACGTCGCGGCTGCTCATCCGAATGTCAAATGTTTACATTTATTGTGGTCAAGCGTGAGATACAAAATCCTGTTGTGTTTTGCTGTTTAAGTCTATTTATAGTCTTCATTCTAAATTTAGTGAGTCCTAGCATTAAGCTGAACTTCTAAGGTACAAAATGAGGCTCGTCACAAGGGAGAAGCTCGTCGAGCTTCAGAAGCATCCGAAAAATATTCGAAATATCTGTATTATGGCTCATGTTGATCACGGAAAAACAACATTGGCAGATTCTCTGGTTGCCAGCAATGGTATCATTTCTCAGCGATTGGTCGGAAGGCTGCGGTAAGAAAATATATTGTAGCTTTTTCAGCAAAAAGGGGGTCAATTTCTATGACAAGTTCTAACCGGTAACCATGATTCTACTTGTGCAGGTACATGGACAGTCGTCAGGACGAACAAGAGCGAGGAATCACTATGAAAAGCAGCTCAATATCTCTTCACTACACAGTTTGTGAAGAAGAATATTTGATCAACCTTATAGACTCGCCTGGTCATGTCGACTTTTCCAGTGAAGTTTCAACTGCAGTCAGATTATGTGACGGAGCCATGATAGTGGTCGACGTTGTTGAAGGTGTTTGCGCTCAAACAATAGTAAGTGAATTTAAGTTGAATTTTCACAATAGTTTGAAATGAGAATATGATCACACAGTTGCTTTAAATCGACAGGTAGCATTACGACAAGCATGGCAAGAAAATATCAAGTTAGTTTTGGTGCTGAATAAGATTGACCGGCTGATCACCGAAGTAAAGCTGGAGCCTTTAGATGCCTATGTCTTGCTAACTCAAGTCTTGGAGAAGGTACGCCGGTGTATTCGTGATGTGATCCATGATTTTTTGTGTCGACAAGTTTATGATTCTTCAATGGCTACGCAGGTGAATGTTGTTATGGCTGAGCTAATAACATCAGAAGTATTTGGGCAAGAGAATATCGAATCGGATCCATCAAGGCTTCGAAAAGATTCCGCTTCACAACCCGAGTATTACGACTGGACATCTGCTCTTGATGATGTGGATGACTCGAGCGCCTATTTCGCCCCGGATCAGGGAAATGTGATATTTGCTAGTGCATATGATGGATGGGGATTCAAGTAAGGGGATGGTAACCTGTGATAACTAATTGATGAGCGAGATTTAATCCTCAATACGTCTCATTTTGCAGGGTGGAAGATTTTGCCAAGATATATTCGAAGAAAATGGGAGTCAAAGAAGCAGTGCTGAATAAAACGCTCTGGGGTGATTTCTACTTGAACATTAAACAGAAACGAATTTACAAGGGAGCACAAGAAAAAGCGAAGAAACCCTTGTTTGTACAATTGGTGCTAGAGAACATTTGGTCTTTATACGATACTGTTGCAATAAGAAAGGTACCTCTCAGTTGCATTCTTCAGAGCAAAAAAATTATTATATGACTAATTTTGCGTCCTTCGTCATAGGACAAGATCAAATTGGAGAAAATGATGCAGAACCTGGAACTGACGATCCCACCGAGAATCTTGAACCAAACAGATGTAAAAGCTGTGCTTCAATCTGTAATGGGTACCTGGCTTCCTCTATCGAGGGCTATTTTAGGTACATCTTGTTTGTGGAATATTACTCATGAGGATTCGCATGCTTCAGTATATTCATTGTTATTTTTGTTTCAGAAATGGTATGTAGAAAGTTGCCCAGTCCGCTAGAGTTAGAAGAACGAAGAGCTGAAAGGCTGATGTTCTCCAAAGCAAAAAGTTTTGCTGTTTTGCCAGCAGAAAGTCAAGCTTTGAAATCTGCTTTTGTGCACTGTGATTCTTCGGAAGAAGCTCCTGTGATAGTGTTTGTTTCGAAAATGTTTGCGGTTGACCGTTCTTCGCTACCCGAGAATCGTCCCAAACCTTTGACTGCAGAAGAAATTGCGGCGAGGCGAGAGTTAGCTAGAGCCAGATTGGCTGACAAGGCAGCCAAACAAGCTGAATCAAGTGCCGAAAGTCTTCGGAATGAAAGTTCCGCAGCAAAAGAACCTGAAGTTGATGCAGTCGAGCTGCCTCAGGATTCATTCGTGGCATTCTGCAGAGTTTACAGCGGTACTATAAAGTCCGGATCAGAGTTATATGTTCTTGGTCCTCGGCACGACCCTTCAGATCTACGAAACGTGAGTTACGACAACTGGAAAAAATTGGCGAACGCTTGAAACACATAAGAAAACGTTTTCTATCCTTTAGGTAAAGATTGCTTCCTCCCTCAAGGACCTTGAAGCAGGACAACACGTTACAAAGGCGAAAATTGAACACCTTTACATCCTGATGGGTAGAGAACTTGAAGCCATTGATTCTGCACCTGCGGGAAATATAATTGGTATTGGGTTGAAAATATTTGCTTGGCGTAAGCCGAAAAGGAAAAAAATTAACTTCATGTTTTTCCGTGAAGGCATAGGTGGACTCGAAGACCATATCCTGAAAACTGCAACCGTGTCATCAACGCTCGTATGCCCTCCATTTGTGGACCTGAATTTAATGGCAGTACCTATCCTCAGAGTAGCTTTAGAACCCGCACATACTGGTGACATGCATAAACTAGTTCAAGGATTGAAACTGCTGAATCAGGCGGACCCAAGTGTACAAATTTTTGTTCAAGAAACCGGAGAGCATGTACTTGTTACGGCTGGGGAAGTACATTTACAACGATGTTTGGACGACTTACGAGGACGGTAAGGTGCAAAATTCTCCGAATTCAATTACCCTACAAGGTGCACTTGATTCAAACATCGATGTTGTTTTTTTCAGTTTCGCGAAAATCGCAATAACCTCGTCGCCTCCCATAGTTCCGTTCAGAGAAACTGTAGTGCCTCCCCCGAAAGTAGACATGGTAAATGAATTGATTGAGTCTCAGCAAAAACCAGGCTTAAATCAATCGACAATGACTGGCAAAATCAATACGGCCGAAAATGGCAATGGAGACGGCGTAATTCTACAAAGCACCGCAAATAAAAAATGCTGGTTCAAGATACAAGCTCGCCCGTTACCACCGGAAGTGACAAAGTTGTTGGAAGAAGGACAGGATCTGCTGAAGAACATGAATGAAATGCACAAGATTTCGACAACAGAAGAACGGGACCAGTTTGTCGCCAGTGTAGCGTTCCACAATCTGCGCGACTTTAAAAATAATTTGCAAAAAGCTTTTGAAGCAGCAGGATGGGATGCTGACACAGTAAACCAGATATGGTCA
>JAQGBJ010000232.1:0-52116 GCA_034698345.1 Sphaeridia pumilis
CGACTTACTTGACTTTCACTTAAAAAGTTTCTTCTCTTCCAAAAATGTTTCATCCTTTATCTCGCCGAAATTGCGTATTCGGACGGAGACCAAGTTACGCACATCATGAACCCCCTCCCAAAGCACGTTTTAGCCCTTTAGCATATGCAGATGAACTTTGCAATCTGATACCTATGATTATTATGGTCTTTCCAAACTTATTTTTGACACTTTTCTTGTATCACTGCACCAATATTGCACATGTTCGCCTCTGATAAGAAGAACAAGAAAGTGAATTATTCAAACGCACAAATTTGAACACGACTTCAAACAAGAACCAAGTTACGCCTCGTAAACTAGAGCTTCAAAAGGAAACTTGAGTTCTCTGCAAAGTTTTCCAAAACTGCGAATAACATTTGCTCAGATCAGATTTGAAATTATTTGTGTAAGCTTCCCTGAAACCAGCTTTTGAACTTTAAAGAAAAAGATGGCTCTTTTTCAAAATAATGTTCAAGCGGAGTCCGTCCGGGGGCGTATCCAAAATACATTGGATTTTATAAGTATCGAAAAAACTTGGTGACAAAGAATCCTTCATTTCAACTGTTTTTGTGAACATGAATGAAAAATGGCAGCGCGGTTGCGGCAATATGTGCATTCTTTCCATTTCCTTCTTTGAATTTACGGCTTTTGAAGATACGGCCTCCTCAGCCAGCTACTTCATTGGAAACTTGAACCCAGTAGTTTTTAGAACAAACAGACTTGTGCGTGACAAGTCATGCATAGTAAGTCTCGTGAGATGTAGTAAAAGTTGAATGCAACAGTCACATTTCTTTTCCTGTTGATGCCAACTTGCATTTCCGTTGCAGGCAGACATTTGGGAATCGGGTAAAAGTTGGGGCCGGTCCGCTGACTGCCGCCTACGCTCCATGTATACATATCGACGTTTCACTTGGGTGAAAAGCCGTCTCTCGCTCAGCCTTAACATCACTGATTTTTCAGCCGTTTAATCTTGCAGAGCGTCTTTGATGTGGAACCGCACACGGAGAAAGTGACGTTGAAAAGTTCCCAAAAAATATATGTACGCTCTTTCACTCACCTTCTATCACAGACATCCCCCTTTAGCTTTGATTAGCCGTTCTAAAGTCTGCTGGCATTATGTGTGTTCAAACGGCATCACAAGTCATTTTGAACCGTTCTGAATCCAACTTGAGCAAGATTTATGCCCAAAAGAGTTTTTTCCTGGCTCCACCATGACTTATTCCAGTTTTAACGCTTTGTCTTTAAGCTGCTTCCCGTTTTCTTTTTACTTTCCCCGAAATTTTAAAAGTTTAAACCTGCATCACACACTCTCTCTCTTCGTTGAAGAGAAAGAGAGGGTGTAAAAATCCAGCATTTTAAAACCTCATTGCATTCACCTCATACATCTTATACCGAGCCAAGGGTGGCTAACCACACGCAACTTTTTCCGTCTCCCATTTACTTCCCGAGTCAATTATAAAGGCAGACGTTTCTGACATGTATCTGTACGCTTTACGCATATTGGCTGAAATTGCCTTGAAATATCACGGAAACAACCAAGTGTTGAAGAATTCCGGTCGTCGGGACAAGTGAGGCACGATAAATCCATCTCCTTACCTCCGTGCACTTATCCAATCAAGCATCCCTTGTTTCATTACGTATGTTTACTCAACTCATTAATGTCTTTCTTGTCTTGCAGACATTGATTTTGTTCACACTTTTCACGGAGTAACGATACAGGATTCGAAAAAGTGTCAACTGTCTTGCAGCAGCAGCTCCTTTGCCTTGTGTATTATTGTGTGTACATTGGTGGCAAAAGACAAGAAAATTTCCACCCTCTTCGACATTCCCCGGCTGTCTTTAAGACTACGCAAGTATTTATCATCATAAATTCGTCCCTTGTCTTGTCGGTATTTTCTTACCCTTGTCAATTAATAGATTTCTTGCCTGCCTCCGACAGACTCTCGCTCGAGAAAGCAACGCATAAAAACCTGTGAAACTGTTTGCCCTTTGGCCCCAGATCATAGATACGTGGAGAAACACATAATTCTCTCGAAAAATTTGGCGCTTCTAAAAATATATGCATCTCGCTAATGGAAGTGAGGGCCATTGAGCAGCAAGTATCGAGTTAGTCAAACTCGGGAGTAGGAACAAAATAGAAAAAGTGTTGCTCCAGGAAATGACTATTTCCATTATCACTTTTACTACATTCGTTCATTAATTGACTATTTGGTGGAAACTGTTGCTATTTTAGCCTGTATTTCCCTTATAGTAAAATAAACATTCGTCTTGTTGCGCTGCAAGTCAACTAAAGATAAATGTCTCCACCAGCAAACGTCTTGCAGATAATTCAGACGCTTGCCATGTTGACAAACATTTGTAAATTGCAGTATTTTGCAGACATTTCTGCATTTGGAGCAAGACAAAGTTTGCCTTTAACTACTCAATGGTCATCCTTGATACGACGACGACAACATCACATAAGACTGGTGCCAACTAGTCACATAAGTAATTCAGGATTAATTGTGTCGTGACCCCGAGCGACGTGTATAAAAGCATCATATTAAAGTACCAAGCGTCCTGCAACGTGACACGAGACCATTAAAGCTCGATTATCGACCATATTTTGATGATCCAGTCAGCGTCTAACATCAAATGTGAATATCCCTCACTGTGTTGCATCACCATTCCGCATTAGTTGCAAGGTTACAAATCTTACTTGGATTAAACAGGATTTTGCTGCAACTGCGTGACACACCTCCAGACAACACTTGTCTATTACCTTGGATTAGTTTACTATTTTTGTTGCATGCTTAACGTTTAAAGTTGCGACTTGAAATATGATTTGTTGATTTTGAATAATGATCCATTTAAACATTAATTACTAAAACACTATTGTGAATACAGCTCATTGCACGATGAAACGATTCATCGTCCAATTCAATTTCAATGCAATGCCTATGATTAGGAACTGCAAAACTAACGGAAACGTACGCGCCATCTATGATCCATTCCAAGCACAAGCATTCAGCGGGAACGATATGAAATTCAATCCAGCAAATAAAGTCAACAAACCAGTTTTGAACATCTGACAGACAACATTGTTGAGCATAGCCATGACCATTGTATATAATTTGACTGGCAAATTTTTGGCGAATATTATACACTAGAACGAGTTTCGCGAACTTCCAGATGCAGGTTCAAGGTGAATATTAGAACTACATGTACATGTGACATGACATTAGACATTAAGTAATCAGGTGGATCGATTCCGCATTATTGACAAACTGGTTTTATACAGTAATACACGGCAAACTTTTTCGCGGTGACATTGTCCGTTTGTGTTTGTAAGTTTGTATCTGTCTCTTGTTATGACCGTTTGTGGTCAGTTTTGCACGTTTCAAGCGCCTGCTTAAAGAATGACAGTGTTTTGAACTTCTTATCTCTGAGGGAGCCGGGATTTGGTAGTCTTGTAAATTTGACGATTTTACTTCAAGGGTTTTCAAGAGTCAACGAGTCCGTTCGGATCGAGAAGTTATAATAGCGTGTAAGTGTCATTGTTAGCGTGTATTTGAATGCTGAAATTGTTGGATTTTGAAAATGGATAATTGATTTACGTTATCCAGGTAAATAGTGGTTTGTTCGGGCGAACCGCTTATGAAACCGCCCACCTGTTGCTGTTGCTGACACTTGGAACTCTTGAGAACGGAATCGTAAGTCGTCAAAATTTTCGATCTTGAGGTTGAGTTTGGTGCTAGACTATTGTGTAGGTATCATTTTTACACTACGTTTAATTATTACTCTGTTTGTTTTCGTCGTCCAGTTTTTGACGTCATATCTAGCCAAGAGGGAAGGAAATGTAAAGATCAAGTCTGTCAAACAACATCAAGCTTTTCTTGTAAACAAACATAACTGCGAAGCCAGCAATTGCGATGAATCACTGTTAGGGTCGTAATAAGTAGACTGTTTTGAGTCTTGAAGGTTTCGATAGCGGAAAATTCCTTTTTATCTATTAATTACATAATGAACGAACACAGTCTACACCTTTTGCGCTGTAGTAGGTACTAGGAGAGAAGACTTCATGTCCCGGAACGAGAAGCCAGAGACTGATTTAGGTCAACAATGCGAATTCAACCGAAATTTGATATCAAAGTCCAAGGAACTTTGAAAAGTATCCTTGCTGATAAGCGAATCTATAAACCTTCGGGACAATGGTGACTTTGGACAGCCTGTATAACATATGTAGCTGTTTTCGTGAGAGACGCGTATTGTAAAAGTAGGTATTTTCGAGTCTGTTGTAGTTTATCGTATCCAAAGGATAAATGCTATTATAAGTAATGTATGTGATTTCTTCTGCTTGGTTGATGGTTGGGTTGAGTCCCTCCATAACTTGTTTGATCTACAGCAGCCTCTTTGATATGTAGAAATGTAAACAGTCTAATCTTGAGATTAGATCAGTTTTTAAATGGAAATTTCTTCTGTCTGCATGTTGGGAAGGCGATTTTCGACCCGAGTCTTATGCATACAAGCCCAAACGATCATATGTAGCTTGATCCGGATTAGAAGGAACAAATTTAATCTGCATGTAACTTAACTTCTAAAACTGAGCAACCATGTGATGGTCAACGAATTCGATCCATTCTATCTTCTCCGGTAGAAGTTTAAGAGTTTCATAACAAGTGTTGAATCGATTGTAGTAAAGTTGGGAACTTTCGTTGACGTCTGTGTTCCGAAGTGTGCACAACTTCGTCGCGAAAGTGAATTAGTTTCTGGCTTAACTTGAGGTACTGATTTGTTAGAGCAAAATCTGTTATTGCGAATTGTACAATAACTATTATCGTTTGTTTTTAAAACACTGGTACCCTATAACTTTTAAGTTTTGTGACGTCGGAACCTCGATCTTGGTCATTTGCTTTATTAGTCTGTCTTGTCCACGTTTTTTGGTTAAATTTAGATCAAAAGTTCCTTGAATCGTTTATGGTCGTGTCTCACAACTGTTGCTGTGCAAGTGTTTGTACATAGCTTTCCTTTGTGTACGAACAAGGTTTGAACAGATCAGTTTTCCATCGGCTGCCATGTTATCCAGGCAGTTAAAGATAAGGGAAACTGTGCGATATTTTTTGTCGCTTCTTCTTGTAGCTCTTGCAGTCCGATTAGCGTTTGCGTCAATGAAATTATTCCTTAATGATGCACCTCTTTGACCTGTAGTAAGAAATGTTGATATTACTTGGAGGGCAGTGGAAGAATTTAAAAACGACTCAGAAGGTTAACTCTTCCAGTCCATCCGACTAGCTCGCACTTTTTGGTTATTCCGGTCAGTTGTTGTCTAGCGTTCAAAGTGGAAAGAACCTAATGATAAATAACTAAAAAACTTTGATAGTTTGTTGGTGAAAGCAGTGATTGTGATTGAATTCTGTGCTTATTTTGTAGACTGCATCGAGGACTTTTCGAACATCCATGGTTTCAACCAAGCCAAATGTGGCCAATAAATTAACGATGGGAGTCAACAACTTGCAGTCCGAATTTCGGAGATTTACGCTCAATAGTGTTCAACTTCTGCGCTTATATTCAGAAACTTTGAAAGCGTTGAACGATATTAGTGGCAGCGGTGTAATTCCAGTCGGTGAGTGAAACTCCTGCTTGTATCATTTCAAGTTTTGCGTGAACGTTAAATTTTAATTGGCGTTTATTATTGTTTCAGAATATGTGCGAAATTTGGAGTATAAAGTGAAGGATGTGCAAAAGCAGTTAACTTCCGTGGGGAAGCCCCCTTGCATCATAGTTCTCGGTCAGAATTGCCGGGTTCGTGCGATTCTCGTCAATGAGTTGTTCGGACAACCTCATTTACCGGTCTTGGATCCTGCCCGCTCGTTGGCTTGGCGTACTGTTCGTTTCAAATACAGCAAAAAGAATCAAGTAAGTTAAATAAGACGAAGGCCTGGAGCTGACCTTTGTTTAAAATGAATGAAAAGCATAAAGGAAATACGCAGCATAAGGAAACACTATTGGTCCGGCGTGAACTAGAATTGCTGGCTTTTAACCTTTCACTCTGAGCACTAGCCATTAAGCTTAATGCTGACATCAAGTTTTGCTTGGGATATTGCAGGTCCTATTAACTCTGGGAAGTAGTTATGAGTTGGTTGAAAATCTGCACGATGTCCATTGGAAGTCTCGCAAAACTGGGATAAAGAGTACGGATCTGACAGTGCCAGATGGGGAAGCTGAAGTAAGTTCAGCGGTCGCAACCGCAACATCTTTAATAGTAGAACTTTGCTCTTTGATTGATGCATGTATAATCTTTATGATGCCCGTTACAGAACCCCATTGACGATTGCGCTGTCGTGGAGATGCACTTGGAGCACCCACTTTTGTATGACAATGTACAAGTAGTCATTCCGGCAACTGGAAACTTGGCCAACTTCTCGCAAATCATGAAGTCATTATGCGATACTACAACTCCAATAGTTTTGTATGGAATTGCAGATGAAAAGCTTTCTAATGACGTATGTCCGATTAGAAGTTGCTTGAAAACTTGAGAAATTATAGTGTAGATTACCAATTATAATCTGTTCCAGGATATCTACCAGCTTCAAATGCTGCGATCGTTTGTCGCCACCTTACCTATTTTTTTCGTACATATGCTGTCTACTGAGGAAACTTCTGTTATGACAGAAGCGGATCGGAATGAATTCTTAAACCACGGCACTCTGAACTTTACGAAGGAACAAGGCAACCTTGAAGCTAAACAGGATGAGTCTACGAACCAGTTAGACAAATGTACTAATCCGGTTGTTGCTCAATTGAAGAATCTAGGTTAGAAACGTTCATTTTTACATTGCAAGCATAGGAAAGTTGCTTAATATAATCTGATAATACTATTTTTCTAGGCTTGCTGTTTGAAATGTCTGCGAATCCCAAAGCCGGTAAAACCATTACTTTATCATCAACGCCACCAGCTTCCGGCGAGGATGCATGCTGGATGAACACGGGGAGAAGTATGAAACCGTACCACGTAAACAGCGAGTACATAAAGTGCTTGGACCAGTTTCCCAAGATATTGCCTTTTGTTCGAAATTATCTACAGTCGCAGCTCATCTCAAGTGCCAATCACTTGTACAGGGTAAGTGAACTAAAGTCAGATTTCCGAAGTCCAGCACTTGTCAAGCGGTCTAAAAAGTTTCACCATAACTTATAGGTCCACGCCGGGTGCCTTCAAATGTTCATTCTTTCCGCTTTCGAAATGGCGAGGGAAATGCAAATCACCCCGAAACGAATAGTTTATGCTCGGCAGAAAGAGACTGAACTACTAGGAACTTTAATGAAGATCGCTGAAAAGAAACAAGATGAAATGGGGTCTCTCATCGCCGATACAATCGCCGAACGGCGAGAAGATATTTTGCAGAAAGCTGAAATGCACCATTTCAAAGGTATTTTTTGGTTACAGGGTTATGTTTGGTGATGACTTTAAGCTGAATTCAGTACTTGAGTGTGGGTTTTTTGCTCGTAGATCCTTTAGTGAAGAACTGGGAAGGTCCATTGTCCGGAAAACTTGCACAACAGTGCGTCGATGAGATAAGAGAGCTGGTGGTGTTGGATCTGAACAATATCATCGCACAGAAGTTGATCAACTCCGTGTATTGCTTACACGACACTTTTTTGGGTACCTTAGAACGATGCATATCGCAGCTTGAGAAAGATTTTCAAAATCATATCGAAGAAGGCGGGTCTCTTGCGAGTGTTGCTCTGAAGCAGGTGAGAAATCTTAAGAGAAATATGCAGACTCTTCTTCAAGTTCAAGTTAACTTTATTTAGCCTTTTGGTTTACAGATTTTGACAGCAGCTTACCAGGTTGAAGTGCCTAACAGTCATTCTGCATCCATCCTTCGTGGCTTGTACGATAAAATGAAGCAGCTGATCAATTCCTTCCCTTGGTCGTCAGTGCCTTCAGTTGGTGGTCAATGGCGCCGAGCGGTCGCTTCTGATATGCTAGATTCTCTTTGCCATAGGCGCTTAGCAAGGGCTGTTTGTGCTCAACTACGTGAGAGGTTACGAACGTCACATGAAAATTTCATATCCGCTTTGAAGCAATTGGAGCTTCACCACAACGAGAGACTGGAGAAAACGGGAGAGCAAGGGTTCCGTTTGCGGAAGCTGTACGCTCCTAGGTTGGCTCGTCTAGCGCTTGAGACAAGCTCCATTATAGATTGTTTGCTTTACGGTAAGGTCAAGCTCTGCTCGGCTAATTTTCAAGCTTATAGTGTTTCGTGACAGCTTCAAATGTTTGCAGGAATGCCCCAAATCGGGAGGGAGATCGGAAGAGGTCAATATGGCGTTGTCTATTCGTGCAGCTCCTGGGCAGGTTATTCCCCATGTGCTGTAAAGTCCGTTGTTCCTATGGATGATAAACACTGGAACGATCTCGCGATGGAATACTACTACATGAGGTAAGTAACGCTAAACAAGTTAATCGTTGGTGATTTTGAAAGGCTTGAACTTAATTTTTCCTTTTATCTGCTCCAGGAGTATTCCAGACCATGAAAGAATCGTTAGCGTTAGAGGGTCTGTAATCGATCACAGTTATGCAGGTGGTCCAATTCCTGCAGTTCTAATCGTCATGGATCGTCAAGTCCGAGATCTATATTGTGCTTTAAAACTTGGACTCCCTTGGTTAACAAGACTTCAGGTGCATTTCATTTCGTGGCAACCCACTGATTACAAAACTGAACTGGGGTCTTAATACTACTGCAATTTCCAGGTTGCTTTGGATGTTGTATCTGGAATTCGTTTTCTGCATTCGCAGGGTCTAGTTCATCGAGATATCAAGCTAAAAAATATACTGGTATTATTTTCATTCAACGGGCAATCAATCCCATGGCAAATATGAAAGAATTTATAGTTTTTTTTCACATTGTAGCTGGATACTAATAATCGAGCAAAGCTCATAGATCTTGGATTTTGCAAGCCTGAAGCTATGATGTCTGGCAGCATTGTTGGCACTCCCATTCACATGGCTCCCGAACTCTTCTCTGGTCAGTATGATAACAGCGTAGATGTTTATGCTTTCGGTATTTTGTTCTGGTATCTATGTGCTGGTAAAGTCAAATTGCCTCAAGCCTTCGAGCAGTGCCAGAATAAAGAACATTTGTGGACCAGCGTTCGAAAAGGTACATGCCGATTAATTCGAGTTCTGCCTAAACTTTATGAAGGATTAACTTTTCGGCGAAAAAACCTATAACTTTAACTCGTAATTACAGGTGCACGACCGGAGAAACTCCCGTATTTTGATGAAGAATGTTGGCGGCTGATGGAGTCATGCTGGAACGGAGACCCAACTCAACGTCCTCTTCTTGGCGTAGTGGAACCCACCTTGCAAGCTATAAAGAATAGATTTGATAAACTGCACACTCTCGCTCAAGAGTATTCATTGCCACAGTCAAATTCTAATGTCAGTGGTACGTGAAAAATTTCAGTTCCTAAAGTCCGCCGTATCAACATTAATCAGTATGTACCTAAATTACCATGTAACTAATTTTAATTCTAGAACCGCTAGTTCTGGAAGAAGAACTGGCAAACACTAGTCCATACCTCAATATCGAGTATCCTCTGATGAGAAGATGAATCAGTTATCAAATCAAGCTAGAGCTTGAGCACGCATGTACCTTGTGTTATTCTCGTCCTGAAACATGTGATACGTAACTCTCGTTTAATTTTAGATCCGCAAAAAAAATGTAAAAACATAGCTATAGAATCTCAATTCAGGTAAGGTTGTAAACTACTACTCTCGAAAATATCTTATTTTGTACCAGTCTTTCGTGACTCAGCACAACTTGACGCTCTTCTCAATCTTGTTTTTTTTCATAGAAGAATGTACGTTATTCAAACATCATTCAGAAGTCAAGTTGATGTGTGATGTAAATTAGAAAAATTAAGCTTTATAAAACTCATTCAAACTAAAGGTAGGGTAGAAACAACTACCTCCTTCTACTTTCCGTCAACTATAATCTAAAAGGTATTGTAATTATTAGCGTCCAGAAGCCTCATGTACAGCTGAAACCACACTTGTTAAAAACTCTTCTGTACGGAACAATAATGTATCTGATGCACAAGTATTTTGTAATATATAATCATATGCGAAACCTAGTAACCGCAGACTAATGACTTGGTATTTGCAAGACAAATGTGAATTCTGGGTTTTGTAGTATACGCTCTACCGACGACGACGCCTTGGCAAAACATATTCCCATGTGAATCGTTTTTGTATAGTCATTCTTTGGGTTTGTAAAAGTCTAAATTCTTTGCCTCCTGGAGCTCAAGTGACTTGACCGAAATAGTTTTCCATAAACAATGTAAGGACATTTTAGTTTCACAATGAGCTTTTTGTATGGGATACCTTTAAAAAAATGAAGGTCCTCAGATATTTAGGCAGTTTTTTACCATGTAACTAGGAAAGGGCCAAGGGTTCCTCGTAGTAGGTGTCCCATTGAACTCATTTCTTGTTACTTGATAGAATGAAAGTGGTCATATGCAGAGAAAGATCTGAGGGTTCCCCATTAACGAAACACATGCATCAAAATTTCAGGCTCATATTGTGACAACACGTACAAACGATATACTCTGCCATTTTGGTGAAGCCGTATCGAATGGATGTTCGTTGTTGTAGGGTGGCGTGGCGTATGGCAACTTGAAATGAGCGGAAAGGACACAAGGAAAAGATATAGCGTCCAAGAGAGACAAGGTTACTTTATAAAATGTGGTTTGAAGAATGACTTGTAGACTTTCTTATTAGTGGCTACCACTACTCCTCCTCCTGCATCTGCTTGTTTAATGATGCGAGGTTATTTATCTGAACCTTTTGAAGCTGGCCATCATATAACAACGCTTTGTGTAGACATTGGCTGACTGACTGCTGCAGACTGGGATAGCCTCGCCATGATGATCAGCCGTCGTCAGATGAAAAGTTGACTATAGTTATAACAGGGACTCGTTCCAACGACGTTGCATTCAAGTGTGAGATTTGATCCCAACGGAGAAGGAGAGATGTGATGGCGACGATGATGATCACGATGAGAAGAAGAATAGAAATTCAAGGGAGATTCTGTACACATGGACGACCACCTAACTAACGCAACGAAGAACAGAGAACCAACGACATCGAGTTTGCATGTATAGGAAACCCATACACAGGGGGAAGCGTTGTTGTTGTTGTTATCGTCAGAAGTATCCAAGAATCCGTCAGTAAGTAGCAAGTTGCCGAACTAGTTACTTCCCCTACATGCGTGCGACGTCGTTCGTTTTGTAGCTCCGCGTTAATTCATACGGTGTATCGTTATTGCAGCAGTGCCATTCCTTCTTCCTTTGTTGTCGATTCTCCATTGTTGATCGCTTCTGTTAAACCCACTTGAAGAAAAAGCGTAGCAAATTTTGCCAAAACTACTCAAGCACGCCGCTGTTCAAGCCGGGTCTTTCTCTGAAAAAGCGAGTCAAAACAACGTTTTGGTTCTCCTGCAGCGTCATCATTATCGCCTATACCTCTCTGAACCTACCTGCTCACGACCGAAGCAAAGCCGGTTTTCGAGGTTCTTGAGACTGTCAGGAGTGCCAAGCCCTTCAGTCACATTCTTGCTGTGAGACGTACAAGACATTATTGTTGAGTTGCCAAGAAACGAAATTTCCAAGTAAATTTCCAATCAGCCGAGGGACGTCGTTGAAGATTTACCCAAAGCTCACCACTAAAAGAACCAGGCCAAAAAGTTTATCGTGGCTATCAGTTTACAAACAAACTCGCACACACGCTATTGCATCAATAGCTGACTTCATTGACTCGGGAACCAGGTGATTGCGATAGATGATTCAAAACTAGTGGTCCGACTGGTTATGTACTTGGATGGGAGCGAGCGTTGATTGTGTGGCAAGTTTGTTGTAGTAGACGACATATAAATTATCCTTTTCGCATATAATATTTGTCGATCAAAGTGCATCTGTCTGACAGTCGACAGTGTTGCTTGCAATCAAGCAAATCGACGATACACAAGGCCCACCTATACAGAGCGAAATTGAATAAATTATACATACAATTTGATGCCGCAAGGTGCTTTCTTGCGTGACACTATACTTACAAATTTACAAAACGCTGCTGATCTATTGACCTGCTGTACTGCAGCCAGCAATCAAAAGTGAAACACCAAGTATATAGCTTCTAGTGCAAGTAGAAGAATGACAAAAACGCCGGAGGCTCCTCGCTTTGACCAGTACCTGTAATTTGTCCATTCTTGGGACCTGGAAAAAATCGTCATTGTTTTGACAAGTAAGTATCCATTCCAACAATAATTATATACAGACTGATGTAGATCCATGTACATATGGCAATTCTCACTGCAACAAATCCATCAGCGAAGTTAGTTTCATTTCGCAGTGCATCAGATTCCTGCGGAGCAACTTCAAACTTTTGAAAGGTCGTTGGATCCTTCATTTTCGTTCGAGGGACGGAGAAGGTTAACAAAGGCCCAAGAATTTTTGCAATTTTCCTGCAAAACAACAAAAGCGCAGGAATCATAATTACCATTAGCTCTGACACTGGCCGAGATTGATGGATTTTTGCTGTTGAGATTGGAAAAACTTGCAGTCCTAATATACAAAGTCAGTGTTGTAGCAAGAGGGCAAAGGTGAGATGCCTTTGAAACTTTGTTCGAATAACCTTGGCAGAGATGTGCTGGTCGGTTGTCAAGAGAGTTACTTATTGACTTCGGCGACGACGACGCTGATTCTGATTACTTGTTATTGTTACCTGAGCTAGTTTCTTGAGATGATGCAAAGGTGTTGGCGAGAAGGTTGGTGGTGGATATTCGACTTGGACTTGATGTTGCGATCTTTACTCTTGCGTCACGATTTGGGCAAAAATTGCAAGATGCAAACCACAGAAACAAAACTTGTTTGGCAGCGTCCACATGCGTCCATCGATTCCATTCGATTGACGTTACTTTGTTCAGTTGGGGGAAATCTCAACGTTTTCTCAGTATTGTGATGACGCTTGGGGAATTTCATAATGGCGGTGGCAACAGCGGTCTACGCAGGTGCGTTTGTTGTGGTACCCAAAGTTTGTGAGTTCAGCGTCAGCCAGACGATTTAATGGGATTTTGTTTTGTACCCGGAACCATCGAGTGTTCGAAATGGGTTTTACTTTGTACTTAATGTGTGTTTACATTTTCCGGCGGCCGTTTAAATGTGCTGAGTTCAATGAGGAGGAACCACGTAGATTGAAGATGCACTCAACAACAGGGATGGGAAGGCGCCAAAAATTTGTAAACATGGCATTCCTCGTTTGCATCCTGCACGAGCAACAGATGCTCGCGCTTCCATCAAAGCAATACAACGTCTAGATATTTTATTTTAGATCGTAATTTCATATATAGTTTCTTTCCAAATTCAAACTTTGTTGACGATTCTCAATTGACCTTTCAAGATTTTAGTTGCTCAACAATGTTCAAGTCGAGCTTGCCATAGTCAATAGTCAAAAATTTGTTTGTGTCAAAGTGATTTGGTGACCGGCGCCGGTTTTCGTGACTTCAGCACAGCAGTAAGTACCCATTCAAAAAGCTGTGCAAGCTGCTTCTTGGAAGAACATTCAGGACGGAAGCTGAAATTCATAATTAGTTGTGGAATTTTAAAAAGTTGATTTAAAAGTTGTAGCTTGAGTTGAGCTATGTTAGTGTATCAGTTAGTTAAACAAAGTGTGCAAGCCCTGAAAGCGTTGCAAGTTGCAAGAAATCGACAAGGGTATTCACTTGCAAAGTATTTTTAAAACAGTCATCGAATTCAAAGGGAACAAGTTGGTATTTTTAGAAATTCCTGGGTACTTTAAAGCCACTTGTTGCTGAACGGACAATGGTTTAAAGCATCTTGGTTTGCCTAGCCCCGTAGATGTACACTTTGCTTCCGTCCTCTTGGGGCTTGAGCATTGACAGGGCTTAAATGAATGACTGTAGCCATTAAAGAAAAGACCCTTTCAGACCGGATCCGGCCTGCGGCACTTGAAACGGCTTAAAGACCATTATTCTCTCAGCTCAGATGAATAGTTAATATGGCGTTGTTTATTTTTAACTGTATACTGACACAGAGACAATGTTATAAGCAAGAAACTTTTAAGTAAGGAAGAGATCAAATGACTTTGTGACGATACCTTTTGGTTCCTTTTGGGCCTTCGAGGAACTGTGTGCAAGGGGGATCGAGGATAAATTATTGCCTTCTACCACCCTGCCTGCCACCAACGACAACAAATGTCTGCATACATGACCTGAAATTCGAAGCTTGGGCAATACCAAGGAAAAGGCAAGCTAGTTTCCGTGTCGAAGTAACTAATTGTTCCAAGGGATTCGTCCAAGCCCAGTGGGAACCGTTGCAAATGCTGGCTAGAACCAGTTCATATCAGAACAAAGTATAGCAAAGCTATTTCAGTTTTCAGTTCCTAGTAACTCAAGGAAGGCCTTTTGAACATAAGCAAACAAGCCCAATTCCAAGAGTCCTGTAGTTCCTAGTAGCCGAAGAGATAGAATCGAATTGTTTGGTTAACAAAGATACACAGCAAGTTTACATTTACTTTGGAATGGTAAGCTCCCTCAAGCCAAAGTTCCTCTTGGCTCTACCAAGCTACAAAAGTTGACTCATTCGAGCTTGACAAAGTCTAAAATTTTATTGTGTTTTCCTTGAACTCCAATCTCTGGATGTTGCTAATTGAGTACGAACACACATTGAACTAACTAAAAGAGGCACTTGAATCAGTGACATGGTTAAGACTCTCGTTCAACTTTTTGCTAGCTTAAAGCTGGATTGAAGCCTACGACGACTGGGGTTGCCAGCAAGCCGCTGTCCAGATTTTGACACACTGTTCTCCCAGCTTGTTCTTCTGACGAAACGTTGTTGATTATGCCTAATCACGTCCACGAAGAAAGTAAGAGGCTGAAACGCTTTGGAGGCAGGTGTTAATTGGTGGACATTAAATCCGCCGTCTTGTCTTGGCCCTCTTTTGGCATTGATGATTAATTCAAGTTTTTACAAGTGCCTAAAGTAAATACAAATATGCATGGGCGGATAAAGCTTCGAGGGTAAAGATAAAATCGTCTTTTTGACAATCTGACTGTGTCATGTCATGACGCATTCATGTTAATTCTACAAACTGAGTATCAAAGTCCTAGTCTAGTTGCACGGATTCTGATACGACAGTCAGTCTGTATCAAGCCGTCTTCTAAAGTGCTGATAGAGCTGGCTGGCTAACGCTGTGAACGCTGTTTCAGTTCCATCATCTCCGGGCATTCTGAAGCTGCACTAAAAGCGTTTGTCTAATTCCAGTTGGTGCTGGCTGTCAGTCATGGTTTGAGTGATATTTTATAGTTGAATTCCTTACACTCGTATCACACTACTTCCGAGGGGCTTGAACATAGATCTGATAGTGAGTCGTGTCGTTCCAGCTAATGACTATAGCATTGCTGGTGCATTTATGGACAGTCAGTATAGTTTGAAGTAATTTGAGACGTGCGTTGTTCCGATGTGTATATTCATTTAGTCCCTCTTCTGTTATGTTTTTGTCATGTCAGACGAAGACAAGATTGCTAATGTGTAATTTGATTTGTTTCCAACAGGAATGTGCTAACTTGGGACCAGCCGCCATTTAAATTTGACGCTTAGACCGTACGAGTGTTTGTGTGTGCATGTGACAAAATCGAAGCGGGATCAAAATGGCCATGAAAAGGAGCGTCTGTCTTGGTAAGTTTTCACTTTTTACGATTGATTGCTCCTTGTTCCCTGTGGGGAAGTGCATACATATATGTGGTTTCGATCAGGCTTCGATAGTTCAAAGGTGTTAAGTTGAGCTGAAACACCGAGTCCTAAAATAGTTGCGCGGCGGTTAGGTGAAAGTTTGCAGCAAGGGCTTTTTGTGAATAGGGTGGAATCGATCAAAAGAATCGCAAGTTGCACAACGACTCGTCACATGTAAACAAATCACAGATGAAAAGACGTTCAAAGAAGTACATGGTACGTGATGAGAACACCTGTTGATTAGATGGGTTTGCAATGGCTTTGGCCGAGGTACTAGTCTTTGTTCCGAGTCCCTCAACAATACAACTTACAACTGCGCCAACTCAAGGAGCGTAACGAGCTTAATTGATGACGATGACGCTTTTAGTCGCCTTTGCTGATTTGTCGATGTGTGAGCCGGCTGGTGTAAATTAACGAAACCTGGTTTGGGCTGGTGCCAGCTACTATATACTGCTTGATCATAATTGCAGTGTTGATTGTGACAGGAAAAGCTGAAGTTGCCTGAGCAGCGACCATGTACTGTAAATTACATGTATTTGGGAGATTGAAGAAGACGAGTGGTCGGTCATCGTGGATCATCAAAATTGGAGAGGCCTTATTATCATCAAGACTTGGCGTGTCATTGAAACGCCTTTTACTGAGGATACTGTATGGCAGCTGACGCCGAGCAAGATGTGCGCTATCAGAATCAGATGTAAAATAAATATTGAGTAAGGATCAAGAAAAACAATTACTTGTACGAGAATGAATCAGTAGATTTTCAAGGAACTAGGTTCGGAGAATCGGGTCAAATTTGGATTCTGATAAGGCAGTTTTGATAAAAGAACTTCTTGTTGAATCGTGGTGCGTAAACAAAATCATGCACTTGATATCTCTCAGAAACAGAGATAACCATCGGTTAGATTCGGGTGGCACAACAAGTGCGTCGTCGTGCAGTTTAAAAATCAGCAAAAAAGTTATGTCTTTTATCTGTTTGACGCTGACGGGAATGGGAAGAAAGAATGAAATGTCTGAATTCAGATACTCAAGAACAAAGTTTATTGGAAATTATGGTTCTTGAGGAGTGTTTTTACAGCCTGAGACACGTTAAATTATCTTTGCGGTAACGTGTTGGTTTTACGAGGCGGTTTACAGGACTCGAGAACGGGCGAGTAGGAGGCTGGTTATCGTAAATTGCTGATTAATAGAATGAATCCCTCACCACTCTTTACGGTTAGGAAGAAAGGAGTCCCACGGAGATAATAAGATGGTCGGGGCTTGCGGACTTTCTTCTTCTGTTGCATGTGTGGACGTTGTTGTTGTTGTTGGCGTTTCTCTGGTATCATTAGCGATTGAATACCGGGGTTGTTGTTTGTGCAAAAAGGGTTGGTGGAACTGTGCCCGTGTGGCAAACAAGGCGAATTAATGATATCGAACAAAGGATTCATGATGTTCGCATTAAACGCTTTCACGTTCAATATATGTATTGTGGTGGTGGGGACTACTGCTGCAGCTGAACCAATTTTAAATACGCCTGTGCCTTGGTATATATGTTCTTTGTTATCTCTGTAGGATCCTGTGTGTGTACTGGGATGGTCGTTTGAAAATGGCTTCATGTTACTTTGGCTGTTTGATTGAGGGGTTTAAAAAGTATGATTCATTCCGCATTCACGACCGGCAGTTAACATGGTTGTTTGTTTGTAGGGCTTGAGTTTACTAGGAAGCGAAAGGAGCTTAAGCATTGTAAGTGTCATAGTGGGCTCATGTGTTTCAAGTTGAGATAGTCAAGTCAGAGTCAGTTAAGGAGTTGCAGATAGCATCCTGCCACCAGAAGATAGAAGCTCGATCATCGAGGGACAGCATTGAAGAAAATGTTGGAACGATTTTTAGAGACTTTGGGCAATCTTTGTTGGACTTGTATTGTACTAGTACTTGTATAACATGGCTGAAATCCGAGAGATTTCTGACGGTTGGGATTGGAAACCTGCTGAAGCTTAATACAAAGATTGGAGACGTCTTGGACAAGATGTATACTGTAGCCTTGACTGACGCTGTAAAGTCTGGGATAGAGGGTCGATAATGGTATAATATAAAGTGAGTATATGTGATCTTGGATCAAGTAGGGAGTGGCCGAATGTTCGAATTTCTTTATTGCTTCTCCAACTTTATATGGAGTGAATCAGAGGACAGAGCAAAGAAGAGAAGGAGAAGGAACCAAGAAATATATAACTTGGTCTTATATCTTTGGACTCAAATGCTCTTGCTGGCTCATGGACTTGTTGAAAATGTGTGCCTTTTGGCATTTAACATTATGAGTTGCTGGCATTCTTGATACACTTTGTAGCTGTCGAGAGAGGTGTTGATCTAAAAGTAAGGGCGCTGTGAACCATTTTTCTTTGATACTTGTATCAGCAGCTGAAGAGCTCAGAAAGAAAGCCCTTGAAACTGTTCAACAAAGACGCAGGGGTTTGTTGGACGACCATGTTTGGACCATGTTTTTTTCTCCGTCTTTTAAAATGCCTCCAAGGGTCATCAGATTCCATGTTCTTATATGGACTCGACACAACTCTCGGACTCGGGTCGTGAGAACTTTTTACCACAGAACCTAAACCTGTTGAAATGATCCGACAACGGTGCGGCGACCGAGTACTTTTTTCGAGGCGGTCTGTCATCATGTACGCACACATGTAATTGGTGAGACGTGATAATCTCGCGTTTTCTGTTTTGATCAGCTCTATCGGATGATTTCTCAAAGTTCACAAAGTTATGCGTGAGTGAATGAAGGTGTTGTATGGGATTTGGATGCCAAGGAGAGATTTTATCAGAGGAAAAAATATAATGATGGAATATGTGTAAACAAGGATTGTATTGACAGGGGCAGTGGCGCTAAATGACGCTTTAGAAGCTATTAACAATGTTGCCATTTTGCAATTTCTTACCAGTGTCTTCGATTATGCTGGAGAAGCTTCTTGAGGACGCCAGGACAGAAGTATATAGTGGAGCTATAAAATAATAACCGTTTGATAAAAAATTAAGCTTTCCTTTTTTGGTGAAAGGGAATGAATTTCCTGATTATATTTCAACAACGTTTCCCAACGAAACAATTTCAAGTTGGCTTACCGACCCGACAACAAGGCTTGTGGTCAGATTTTTTGTAGGGTTTCTAAAGTTATGTCCTTTTTCCTCTTGTAATCTCCGAAGAGCTTTAGAGGCAAAAAGTCGGATGAGGAACTTGAGTATGACTTTTAGTCGAGGAAAAATGCAACATTGTTTATATGTTGACGAGACTTGAAGAAGAAGCTTATATATGCAGTATTTAAGTGATAACACTTGGTGGTCGGCTGGGTTAAAATGTCCATGACGTCCTTGCGCAATAGATTATAGGTGTGATGGAGAAGGCCAAGGTTGAATTTGAGCAAGACGTTATATTTTATGCATACATTTGTCCAACAATGTGCAAGAATGGAAGGTAATAAAATCTGCATGGTTGAATGGTCCGACCAAGTAGAATTATCCAATTTATGACGGCAATAAGAAGGCTGGCAGGGATTGCGGCAACACCTGTCTTCTTTAATGATTTGAAGCTTGTCCAGCGTTTTTGCTTCATTTAATTCCGCGTAGTAGTAGTAATTCGTAGTAGGAGTAGGCAGGAGGGCAGGTCATAATAATACGGAACAGAAGAATATTACTATTAAATTTCGTGACATTTGTACTTGACAAGTAGTGTTAAGGTTTTAAACAAAGTCTGAGAATTTGTTTCCATGGGTTCCCATGGACGGTGCCCTTTGTTGGCATGAATATGATCATTGCATGCCGTAAGGTAACAAGAAGGTAAAATGGTACCAAGGAATTTTGTTGAAGGAAATGGTGGTAATCTGTTTGATGTTGTTGGTACGCATTCCGTCGACTCTTGTCGGAAGTGTTTATAATCTTATGACTTTTGAGAGGATCGCGGATCGTTGGTATGACTGGCCGACTGACGACGACTACAACCTGTTGCTCCTGATTGCCAGATTATTATTATTATTCTCCATGTAGGTGAAACGTGAGTAAGGATTTTTGGGAGAAAATTATCCTTTATGGCTCGCGGGCAAATCACAAGTTTTTGCAGAATTGCAGAATACACCTGTGATTTTTTGTATACCTGCTGTATTTGATACCTGTACAGAAGATGGTGAATGTGTAAGTGCAATCTTGCTGCGACGTTAAACATTTTGCTAGAATAATGGAACTGCAAATTGGATGGTTTCTCTAATCGGGTTGATCGATGTGTATGTGGAGCAAAGTGGATGAAATTGGCTGATCTCTGATTTACTCTAATGATGTGCAAGGGGGATATTACACGTTTCGGGTTGAAATTGAAAATAACAAGTTTTCACTTGATCTTATTTAGGTTTCCTTGATTCACATTTTGCATATCATGAACATGAGAGAAATTGTGACCCTGACTGACTGGCTGTGAGAAGGGGTTTTATGGGATACCTTTGGTATTGATAAGTCACGCTCCTGTTCTGTTACAGATGATCAAATTTCGATATCGAGAATAGTAATACGTGGTTAGCTTCATGGGATTGTGGACTTGGCTATAAGGTTGATAGATAAAGGAATCTTGCCATAAATTCGTTGTTGAATGCATTAATGAGACAGATGGCAAGTACATATGGGCATTTATAACCGTGGCGGATGTTTGATTTATTGCGGGTTCGGGTGCAACGATATGGCCAATCGTGTAAGTTTGTACAGAGGAAAAAATTCTAAAGGGACGCTGTGTATATATATATGACGAGGAGAATGGAACAATAAAGTTACATGTTTGAGGGCCGTAAATTAGATGGCGAATGTTTGTAAAGCTGGTACATATATATGGGAAATTATTTTCGCTACTGTCAAGTAAGGGCAAAAAGACTTGAGTTTCTACAGAGACTGTTGAATATCAAAAAAGGAAAATTGTTTGTTTCTTCTTCAAAAGTTGTCCAACTGGAATATGGACTCGTAAATGGACACGATCGTATCGTGCCAGCAACAAGTTTGTGAGAAACCAAACCAAGCAGCTTGTTGAGGATGGTCGGAAGCGAAGAAAAAATGAAAAGTTGAAAGAATAATATAAAAGAGCACTTGAGGTTGCATATGGTTGAACTTGTTGAGTGGGGTGGGAAATAGCCTTGGTTAGGGTTGAATATCTGAATATAAATGTCCATAAGAAATAATGGCAGGTGCAAACTGCAGAAGGGTTCCGGCCGTGGGAATCTACCAAAGTCAAAAGTGTCTTATAGCAGCAAATGCCGTAAGACCAAGTACAAAGTAGAGTTTATCTTTTAGACAGACATGAGCTACATTCATAGATTATCAATGTCTGGTTATGTTGTTCTTTTTGGATTATTTTACATTGAGGCAACATTAACTTGTTGGTTTTTGGCTACTAGTGTTCCTGTGGCCAGCGCTTTTGTTGGGTTTTTGCACTTTATGAAGAAGAAACAGGAAGGAAGAACCGGGAAGAATTTCGTATATTGACTCATACTTGCCGAATGTACAAAGGGTTGAAGTGGTTATTATATACTACTGCAAGAGATTTTATTAAAGCAGGAAGTAAACACTTACTTTGTACGGAATTATGAATCATAAGAATGGCAAATCCGCATGGAAATTACTTTGTCAAGTCCATGGTGTTCATCGTCTCGTTGGAGCATGTGCACAAATGCCGTTCAAGGTCACTGGTGTGGCGTACTGGTCAAATCCTCTTTACTTTTAGTCTTTGCTGCACATGTGATGGGGTAAATAAGATGGATGTGCCAGATTACTGGGCCTAATTAACAATCAAATATATGCCTTTGGCTGAAGGTTATGAGGGTGTCTGTGTGTGTATTGCCATAAATATATATACCAGCGTATGTATTGCTTAGGGGGCAAAGATTAAGAGATTGGCACAAATTGCAAATGTTGATGGGCTGCCGGCAATGATCATTACATGAAAGAGCTTGTGTGTACGCGAGTACCTGGAAGTACCGTGCGGATATTATGAAATATTTGTGTTGGTCTTTAGCATTGTGCTTCCTGGAATGAAGCAAGGGTTTTAAATTTGTAGGAACAAAAATAAGGCATCAAATGGGGCATGCGTAGCTCGTATGGTGATAGTTGAAAATGCGAATTTTTGCAAAATATTATTGGCAACAAGATGAGTTGTCACTTGGTGGGATTTGGTGGACAAGTCTGTCAGCGTCTTTCTGCATCAAAAATCATTCAAGGAAGGACCTGCTAATGGTATTTAAGAATGGTCGCAGTTGCTTTGTGAAAGTTGAAGAACTTTCGCTCCAAGTTGCCAAATGTCAACTGGTTGATTATCAGGTCAATTAGCACATGCATGGTTGCCAATTTATGTAGGTAGGCAGGGCAGGATTTGTTTCAAGTTTGTGATTAGTACAGTGTTTTTGTTGGCAAATGTACAACTTTGTTGCTCAATATCCGATGGATTCATGCGTTCGTATTCTAGGAAAACCGGAATCGGTAAATAGGTGGAACAGTTTTTGTGGATTTCGATATGAGCGTAATTGTCTTGACATGTCTGCGAATTATAGTTTTTGTGTATGGTTTTCTGCTGCAATTGAACATTTCATGCACTTATATGCGCACAGGGTAATAAAGATACTGTGGAAGAAGTCGTGTAATTGATTTTCTCTTGTTACTGCAGGAATCGCTCTGCTCGTGGGCTTGGGCTCGTTGTTAACTGGAGTTTTGGTAGTGCTCAAGTTCAGAGACTTGATCGATGCCTTCATCAAATCGGTAAGTTGTGATTATGGGAGCAGGAATTGTCAGAAACAATCAGTAATGCACGAAATCAATGTTTACAGGAATTGCCCTTGAGGCGTAACACAGAGCCTTTTGAGTTATGGAGAAAGCCACCGGTGACTCCGATGCTCAAAGTGTGGTTCTTCAACGTGACCAATGCAGAAGAGTTCCTACAAGATTCAGCAAGAATTAAGCTGAGACTTCGAGAAGTTGGACCGTATGTTTACAGGTAAATCATGCTGTTAAAATTAGGAGTTGGTTTTATTACATGAACGCAGAACATGTTATTAAGTTTTGTATTTTTTCATGTGCAGTGAAAAGTGGGAGAAAGTCGGCGTCGAGTGGCATCCGAACGGAACAGTGTCGTATAGAACGACCAAGTTGTACTTCTTCGAGCCTACGCTGTCGATCGGAGCTGAAAATGATACTTTCGTCCTTCCCAACGTGCCATTAATTGTACGTGATTTCGATGATGGTATGAGGATTTGGAAAGTATTTGTAAATCTAACGTGAATGTATAATTTGCAGAGTGCTGTAAACCAAATGCAACATTCCACGAGAACCGTCAAGCTAGCTGTAGCAACCCTGTTGGATATTCTCAAGCTTGCTCCTTTCGTCAAGAATACTGTGAAAGAAATCATGTGGGGATATGACGATCCGCTGATCAAGCTAGGCAAACAAGTTCTTCAAGGGAATGAATCCTTACCTTATGACAAGTTCGGGTACTTTGTGGATAGAAACCGAACAGAAAGCAAAGTTTTCACAGTTTTTACTGGACAAGAAAATCTCGACGATTTCGCGAGGATTGATGCTTACGATGGCAAGAAGAAGCTGCGCTTCTGGAAAACGGATCAATGCAATATGATCAACGGTACTGACGGAACTGGGTTCCCCTCGCCTTTGACAAATACTTCGGAACTGTATCTCTTCCAGCCTGATCTCTGTCGATCTCTGCACTTGAAATACAACTACTCTGTGAAGCACCAAGATTTGCCTGCTTATAGGTAAGAATTCGAAGCATTTAATAAGTATACTGTAGTTCATCCCGCTGACCGCTCTGTTGTTTTATGTAGGTTCATGCCAACTCCTGATACCTTTGGAGACGTTGAAACTTACCCTGAAAACGACTGCTATTGTGTAGACGGACCACCATGCTCTAAACGTGGCCTGTTCAACATTTCAAAGTGCCAATTCGGTATGTTTCAACCCGCATACGTCCAAATTCTAAATTTAAACGAGTTACTCATATGTGAATGCTATGTAGGATCTCCCATCATGCTGTCGTGGCCGCATTTCTTGCACGGGGATCCAACCTTGCTGGAAGATGTCGAAGGACTAAGCCCCGACCCTGCTAAACACCAGTTCTATTTGGACATCCAACCTGTAAGTAAAAGTTCATAGGAGCAGAATATAATCTGATTAGTGAGCAATTCATGAACACTAATTTCATTGCAGAAACTGGGAATTGCAATGCAAGCGAAAGGACGAGTTCAGATCAATGTACAGATGTCTCAAGTGAAACAAATTCCGCAAACAGCCAATCTATCCAACGTATTGGTGCCTATTCTCTGGTTCGAAGATGTAAGTTGTCGATAGGAATAAGCTTAAGTTTCAAAGTTGATCTATATGCTGATGAACTGCAATCTTGTTCTCAAGGGTATTGATGAGCTACCTCCTAAAATCACATCCTTGATCAGACAAGCTGTGAACGTTCCGGAGATTGCAAGAAAAGCTTTGTCGTACGTAACGTTCATTTTGGGAGGCATCTTGCTGGCTGGTGCTGCAATCTACATGGCTTTGAACCACAGAAGGCCCAAGGCTGTAGAAAACGGCAATGGGATGAATGGACACTCGAAAAAGGTGCTTACTCACTTACTGCAGTTATTTACAAGCAACTGAAAGTGATGGGCTAAAACTGTAACCTTTTGTTTTTCCGTTTAGGCAAAATCTGATGACATGACAAATGGTATGAACGGAAATACTAAGCATCAGTACACCAATTCATCAGTGGAATTGGAAGATAAGAAGCTGAAACTCGGGAAAAATGGAGCTGATTCGAACCACACAAAAATTGAAGAAACCAGATGAGGCGATTCGCTACACAAAAGCGCTTTTGACAAATTTCTGGAATGCTTCAAGGCTCACAAAATTTTTAAGTTCGACTATATCTTCATTTTATATATAGATTATTTTCATTATGATATGACAAGAATGTAAAAAAATGACGAAAGCTATATAGTTCCAAGACTGATTCAGTGGTGTAACATTCATAATGAAAATATGGTTAATTCCATTGTTTACGCCAGAACTTACTTCTATTCTTGCTCTACGTGTGTACATGTATATGCGGATAGTATTGAACGGTAGTAAACTGTTTTATGCAATTTTGATAACTGAATATGTACAAACTCGTACTTTCGAATTTCATCAGTGATTCATAGTAAACTCTGCTGACTTCCTCAAACAATTCGCAACAGCATTCCAGAAGTTTTTTTTTATTTGTTCGCGAAGCGATGACATTCTCCCCTTGTAACCAAACGTAAGCTTCGTAAAGCTAATGAAGTACAAATTGGTGGATGCGCTTCCCCAAACAACGTCGATTTAACTTAAGTACTAAACGGTTAATTGAGTTAGTTTCTGCAAGACATCAGTCGTATAAATTTTTTCGATTTCCGAAGTGATGAATTTGGGTAATGGCGACTCTAGGGTCTCGATCCTGCAAATTGTCAATTCCAAATAAGACGCCGCTTAGGTTAAGACTGTCATTGAACTAAAAATATTGACTCACCTGCTCTTTACAACAGTATCGAATTCTTTCAGGAAGTTAAGCAATTCTGAGTTATTACTGTCAAGTTTGGTGGCTCGCTTAAGGCTTTGTAGCATCAATAAAATTTTTCCTGAAAGGCAAGGGGTTTTTTAGAAACCAAAACACTAGTACGCTTTTACAAGATGATCGTCATAGTTATCAGTAACGATTATAATCATTTAAAATCATCTGGATCTATTGGAGAAAATACGACATCATTTGAACATGGAGCTCATGGAGAAACAAAGTTAAACGCTCACCTTTACGGCTGTAAATTTTATAAGCTAGAAGATGTGTCTCTATTCTGTTTGCAGCAAACGCCTGCAAAGGCTGGAGGAATCTAACTGCATCCCGCAAAGGGTCCACAGAGGCAGTTAACTTATCCGGAGAAAGATCTTCTGCCGGAGGAGGATGCGACTCTCCTTCTTCAGCATTTTGCTTAGACTTAGAATGATGCTCTTTCTTTTCCGCAGCGGCCGCAGCAGCCTGTTATGAGAGGTTTTAAATTACATTTTCTGAATATTCACTACAATAAAAGTTGATAAAATAGTATGTACCTGTTTTTCCTCTTCTAATTTTTTCTGCGCTTTTCGCTGTTTGTTCTTCAGCTTCTTTAGCTCTGCTGCCGACATATTTTCTACAAAAAAAAACACAAATTAGCACAAATTCTAGTGATATTTACTAAATTTTTTCTGATTTGAAACATCAGAAAAAAGTCAAATCAGGTCAATTCATCCGGATCTATTGGAGATAGCGTATGGGCATCACGTACAGTAATCTTACTTGTAAGTTTTAGAGAAAAACATTTTCTTACCTGCATTATTCAGTTCGTCGGTCGTTTGGTTCTGCAAGGGGAAGTCGTACAAGTGCAGGTAAACGTTGATAGCGCATCTATTAAAGATAAATGATTAGTTCAGAACCAATTGCCCCGACCATATAATCTGTAACGCTAGCACTCACGTGGCAGCTCTGAAGTAGAACGGATGGGCCCGTAGCCCATCTTCTAGCCTCAGCAGCTGGACATATGACCTCAGAGTCATCTTTCGAAGGCAATAAGTGTGGAAGTCGTATTGATCGTCTAATATCTCACTGAAATGCTAAATGAAAACATTCCATCAAAACAGGATTTTCCGTTGTACGAAGTATTAGCTCTTTGAATATCTTACCCTATCGACTTCATGACATTTTTTTAGTGCATCACCCCAGTGCTCAGTTCTCTGGAAGGCCATTGCACACTCAGTTTGGAACCACATGCATTGCATTTCATTTAAGTTGTCCAGCGGCGTTGCTCCTTCCTGATAATATATTAACATCCCCGTGAATCTTGCATGAGGATTCTACACGTTGCGAATAATTAATAAACTTACCCTGGTGAACTTCCCACAGATTTCGGTCGCTTGGGCCACATCATTGGCTCGAAGGAAATATTTGGCACATTTCGAATTGACATACCTATCAGCAGTATCTAACTCTCTCGCTTCATCCATCCATTTCGCTGCTGATTGGAAGTCCTTCAAGTGCTTAAATATTTTCGCTTTGCACATGAACAGTTCAATTAAAGTAGGGGTATGGTCGATAGCTTCATCAATGTACTGCATTGCGAGATCTCGCTTTTGCAAATGATCGTAGTGTTGAGCTAGATAATAAAAAGCCCACAAAAGCGCTGAAGCGGGAGCACTGCGGGGTTCATCCTCTGAAATCCAAATGAAAAAGAATATTCAACAACCAATCATAGCAACTAAACTTTGCACAAAAATCGATCCTTCCTTCCATACCTTTGCTAAAACGCAAATTAGTCTTCAATTCCGAAATCATTTCCTCGACTAGTTCCTGTATGATCTGACTTTTTGTCGCGTCCTTGTAAAGTGGCCGTAGGTCAGTGAAAAGTGGTGGTGCACCCTTGGTTAAGGCAGACTGGACGTATGGCTTCAAGTAACTAACAAATGCAGCACCTTCAGTTACATCCAATAAAACTCGATTTGGAAGTGTAGTTCGCCTGTTATCCTTCAACAACTCTGCGTAAAGTTCGATCTTTTCTTCTTTTTTGGACTCTAACCCAAGTGACTTTTCCAAGCCCCGATAATATTCAATATTGTCCGGATTGGCGTTGACGAGCTTCCGGTACAACTTCGATGCTTCGGCACTACTTCCACTGTTCAAGTACAGTCGAGCTACAAGAACGTCGTTTTTCAGTACATCTGAACTTACAACAATTGAATTCCAGCAGTCTAGTAACTTACCCAGTGTTTCGTAATACGTATTTTTGTCACATATATTGGATGTATTTTCCAGCAGATGTTTAACTGCTCCTTGCAAATCTCCGCTTTCTTCAAGAACAGAGTTCTGGTACAGCAACAGTTCACTATTTTCATAGTCATACATCGCTTCATCTTTCGACTGCAATGCAATCATTCAAAATATTCAACACTTAAACCTCTGAAACTGACAAACGTATATAAATCACTCAACACTTTGCACTTACATTCTGAGATTTTCTGAAGGCGTCAAGAATTTTGTACGCCGTTTCATAATCCTGTAGTAAGTGATAGGCCATCGCAAGACCAATCCACGATGCCCTTTGCCCAGGTTTCAAATTGAATAGTTGATGCCTAGTATCCTGCATTACAATATCACGATCACAAATAAGTCAAAAAAAACTTTAGCTTAAATAAATACATTTCACTTACCCGGTATCCTACCAAATCGCGTATATGGACCTGGACAATGGAAAGCTCCCTGAGTATTTGAATATTGCTAGGGTCGTGCTTGAGAGCGTTGCGATAAGCTTTCATAGCTTCCTCATATTTGCGCTCGGATCGCTACAATGATTCAATCATTTTCATTATATTAACAACACTGACAACAATCAGAATCATTCGGAATGACAGGGGATCTGCAAACATTCTCACTGTACCTGTAACAAACCGTACACATGCCAACACGTGTGTGATCGCAAATCTTTCTTGAGTCCACGACGCACATCCGCATAAGCTTCCTCTCGGCGTCCCAGTGCATTCAAGATTAGTCCTTTCATAGCCAGCGTTTCTGAAGACAACGATGTTTGTTAAATACTTTCTTGAACTTCAGAAGATCAACTAAATGACTAACTTCCAAGCTATAAGCTTACCGGCATGATCGGAGAACTGATGTTCGTTCAATATTTTGTTGCATAGCTTCAAACCAATCTTGTAAAGTTTTTTTTCGTAACATTTCTAAAGGTAACCACAAAAGACATACCAGTTATAGAATCAATGCTAACGCGTGTTTTGTGTTCAAAACGACTGGTTACTGATTAAAATGTCAACAGCATAATATTAGTCTGGATTTCCATCTTACCAAAATCCTTTTGAAGATGGCATTTTCCTTTGGCGGAAGGGCAATTTTTGAAGTTGTCATGTTCCCGAGACCAGTTCAAACAAGAAAACAATGAACCAAAAATAACTGCAACTAGCACGAGCAATACTCAACGATTCCGCTGGATGATTACAAACTTTCGTGTGAATCCAGTGAGCAACCGGTTCCAATTGATCAGTTTCATAAATTCTGATCCTTTTTCGATATTTCTGAACTTAATTTTTCGGTTAAAACGGTTTTAGCTCCACCGGTTTTATATTCACTAATTCGGTGGCGCTGACTGAATTAAGCGAAAATGCGCGCGGCATAGTCAATAGTGCTGAAAGCCGCATTTAAAAGTGAGACTCGCTCTTGAGTATGTATGAGCCTTGAAAGGCACCGAAAGACAAACCTCGTGCTTAGATGTAGAAATCTCCTTACCGACGGCGAGTAGGATTACGTCGATAACTATTCGTCGTCGCTTCGACTGGTTCAGAAACGTTAAGTGACATAGCTAAAATTTAGCCACTCCCTTGGATACCCTGAAAAACAGATCTTTGAACCTCATTTTGAAGGATTTTTTTGAAGTTGAACGCCAAGGATGTAAGGCTTGCTTGTAGATCTTGCTTACACAGCAAGCTACAAATAATTCGTTCTGAGGATCACAAACTGGAAGAACTAGGCGTATAATCCGAAATATACATTTTATTACATGGATTAGAAATTACGGATTTTTATAACAAGTTTCAAAAACAGTAGTATAAGATGCAAAGCATCACAATTTTGAGTGCGAAAATATAGTACTATATATCCTGGGCAAAAAATATAATGACAAGAAATGGGCGCCCAAAAACGGACAGTTGAGGCAAACTTGATCATTCATTAGCAACTCTTCGATGAGGCGCGCGCGTTATGACTCCATTTCGGTTCGAGGAACTTTTCGTAACTGAAACTACAATATATATAAATGCTTCTAGCTTTAGCTGACTTGTCCTGGAAGATTGCCTTCGCGACGCATTCAAAACTGTCTATGTTGTTATAACCTACATGTCTTTTCCCTATTTCACGTGCTTGTTGGCTTGCTTCATCCGTAATTCATCCTGTTCTTTGCTAGCTTCTTGTAAGGCCTGTGTCTTGATATGGTCGATTTGCTTGTATTCAACAGATGCACTTTCTATTGTAGTCGCTGGATAATGGTTTCGATGTTGCGTTGGAAGCTTGGCAGTCGCAGCTCTAGAGTCTCCGTCGGTATTAACACAATCAATGACAAGGTAGTTAAGTTCCTGTGGATAGTTTTCGATGAAAGCATAAGACGACGCACTTTCAGACACATGATGAGCTGGCCCAGGTCTTTTGCGAGGTAAAGTGGCTGATCCATTAGGCCTCGCAACAGGTTGTGGGCCACGTTGCTTAGCTCTTTCTCTTTGAGCTGGTGTTGGTCCTAGTTCGAATGCAGGGTTTGAAGTCGGCGGTGTTGCCTTTGTTGGCATTTTCAAAGGCAAAGTTTTGGTTCCACTAGGATAAAGCTTCACATTATTTGTTGTGTGGCTTGGTGTAGGAACCCCATTATAAATAGTAGGGCTTTCTGACGTCCGTCGAAGGTCAGGTTTCAAGTTACGATCGACTTTTGGAGGGGAAACTGGTGAGACCATCGTTGATGCCTCGGCTGCGGGACCGACGACGATGCAGCCCGGACTTTTATTGGATGGCGATACTTCTGGCATATTTGTGTAAATCATATCTCCCGACGCCAGAGGAGACTGCAGTGACGAAGAAGTTGATGAGGAATCTTGGCCGTCCTCGTTTAGGTCCCCGGATTTGTTGGCAGCGCCTGCAGTCATTTCATTGAAGGTAGCGGATGTAACAGATGGGGATTTTTTAGGAGGACGGGGTGGGGCTGTCCTTTGGTCTTTTGGATGAGTATCCCACTTGACTGGAGGAAATGGAAAGGAAGTGGGACTGGGGTATTGTCCATTGTACCGAATGGGCTGTCCTGTGAAACACTCGGATATCGGAATGTACGGTCCATGACCTGAAAACGACGGGCTATCTTCACCGCTGTCTGTTACATCAGGCTGTTCGAATTCGTTTGTACTACCGTCTCCACGTCTAGGCACTGTTACAAAACGGAATGCAATTAATATATGAATTACCATCCTTGAACTTTTACTTCATAACAACTTACAATCAGACTCTTCTCGTACTGTCTTTAACTTGCACGCCTTCTTGATCCTTGCGAAGAACTTTTCCATCTTGTCCTTCGACATTTCGTTGCTGCGATATGGACTACGCTTTGTGAGCTTCGAACCTTGGAACTTGTTTGTGCACAACTCCGAACAGTTGTTTACATCGACATCGACCATCAGTTTCCCAGTGCAAAACACGTTTCCATTTCACGTTCGACGTTTCTGTAATTCAGAGTAAATACAACTCAGTCCAATGCTACAAGTCAAACTGTTACTTATCATACTTTCAGGCAACCAAATCTTACCGATCAATTTCTCGAGCTTGAGATATATTCTATTCAGGTATTTCCGGTAAGGCACATTGTTCTTCAACAGAATCACAGCAAAGACTCAAGTTCATCCACCAACACCATTGAAACTTTCTAATCTGCTCTACACTACTTTGCTAGATTCAGAACAAAACACTAGCGCATAAATACAAAATACGTACTTGTCCGACAGACTTTCGGGATTTACAATCACACTTACACCATGATTTTGCCCAACAAAATTGTTTCTGAGACCACACATAAATGATCTATAGGCTGAGAGCCATCAGTCGAACCAAAGAGTGTAAACATTGAAAAATTGATCAGCTCTCCGATGACGACAACAAGCGCTCAAGGCACAAATGAATGTCTGAACAACACATGACGAACCGAGTCATCTGCTCGAATTAACTTTTGAAAAATATGAAGAAATCAGATTAAAGCAAACAACATCTAAACAGACGGAGTGTATGTGTGAGTGTGTCAGAATACGACGACAGTTTCGACTTCGTAGTAATAAAGCTTTCAAGTAGTAAACAGCAATAAATAGTAAGGGAAGTCATTCGAATGGCAAATGGCAGTTCTGTACATTGTACATACCGACACCTGCTCAGCTCTGACGCATATAACACGCCTATCATGAACCAATTTGCCCTGGGACTTTTCTTTATGTGCATATATGCGTAGTCTTCAAGGAACGTATTGCCTTGGTACATATCCTCCCAGTCAAAACACGTAGATATATGGTGGACACATGCAATGTTGTTATTATTACTCGCCCGGTGGCATCAACGTTTTTCAAGTTCTTGAGAGGCTTTCGTTCGTCTTTCACGATCGACGGATTTCGAATTTTGAAAATCCGATTCATATCCTGGAAGCATGATGTTTGATGCTTGATCAGTTAATTTCATACAGTTGGGTTTTTTGAGCGCTTCTTCGAAAAGCTGGTTAGTTCTTGAGCCTTAGTTGTCATCCAACTGGAAGTCCAAATGACAACAAACAATATTAAATCAGCTCTGAGCGGGAATCGAAGAGCAAGAGCTTTCATTAAACTTCCACTTCGGGTGAAAAGTTTCAAATCATAAGAATATTCACACTGACAGTCAATCATCAAAACTTCAGATGATGTACTGAAATAGAGCGGAAGCTAACGGCTTGATTTCTGTTGACTGCTAGCAAATATGCCAAAGTTTACGGCCAAAACGGAACCTGATACTGATGGAACAGTCGTAGATTATAAACTTTTGTAAACTGTAATGTATAGACAGACTAAAGGCTTTGACTTTGAGATGGAAAACTAGGATAGTTACTAGGGCTTTCGTGGACAAGAGCGATTTCAGTATTTTTGCTAGCACGAAAGACCTTCATCAAAGGAATCGTAAACAACTGTTAATGGCTTTGGTTCGTTCGCAGTCCAAGAATCCTTTGATCGTTACAATATTTAATAGTGAAAGACCACCCGGACTTTGTTTACAAAAATTTCCTTGCTGTTACTAACGACAAGTAGCCTCGTTGTGGTACACACGTGAGACTTACCACCACATAAATACCGTATATATACCTTGGACATTATGCATGCTGGTATATCTGAACCTCGAAGCTCTATGCACTATATGAGATCGTATCTCCATTGGAAGCATAGTGTCCCACGGATCGATCTCCAGGCTCTACTATGAGATTCGCACAAACAAAACATTACGCTCTGTAAGGGTTAATCCATATGAAGCTTTGGAAACGAGTTCCAAGGTAGCAAAAGAGGTTTCTTCAGGAAATGAACTAGAGTTTCACGGTCAAAGGGCATTTAAAGGTGTCTTTCCGCTACGCTGCGCTGTGTAAGTAATTATTAATACGTTGAAATCCTTAAAATATGTTCCAGACACATCAAAAAGTTGGAATTTCGTCCTTAATTCGAAAAATGTTTATAGGTTCCAAGACATTGGCCTGATTCGAAAGATAACTTCAGCAGGAACCCTGACTGGGATTCAGAGATCGAAAATGGGCTAAGGGCTTTAGATTTTGGGACTTTTAACGGTCTCTGGAACGGAAAGTACCGAATGGGATCCATTGCATCGGTCCTTCAGTGGCACTGTCCTTCCTGTTCCTTCATCAATCCAACGGATGTTATCAGTTGTAAACGATGTGAGACGAAACGTTGTGAAATGGCTTCTGAAGTAACAACAGAGGTCTTGGATCTCATGGATTCCATGTCTTTGCAAGAAGCTCCACTGGCGGTCAGCTCATTCGAATGTCTTTTACAAGAGCCACAAACAGAAGAATGGTAAATTTGACGACGAGCGAGATAGATATTTTTTATGACAACTGTCCAAGAATGACTTTTAATTCAGTTTTGTTTTCTTTTTTCCAGTACGACACATGGGAACGCCATGTCTTTATTAACGAGTGAGACGGGCGACTCCTGTCCGGAAGAATGTTGTTTGATAATTGAGAAACGTCAAGCATGCTCTGGGTTGTCTGACGCTGAAAATTGCCAGGCTCAGCTCGAAAGCAAAATTCTGGATGCTGTGTTCAAGAACTTGAGTCCCACTATTGAAAAGTCTGATGGCCACAGTGAATCTGTCGAAAATGGGGTCCTTAAGGACGAAACTCCCACGGGTCTTCCTGACGCAGAAACTAAAGAAAACCGGAATTCCGTTGCAGAGACTGCTATAGATCCTAGTCACATTCACTTGAGCAGTACTGCTTCGGTTCCAAACGAGGATATCCCGAAGGTTTCAGAAGTAGCTCCGAAGATTAGTCACTGTGCTGCTGAAGGGCCTGAAGCTACAAAATTACAGAAGTCAAGCAGCAGCATTGTTCTGAGTTCCAACAAAAGTAACGGAGAAGGTTGTACTAAAAAGTGCCTTGGTGAAAATGACACAACCACTGTTGAGAAGAAAGCTGATAATGCAGACAACTCTTCCGAAAAGGACTGCTCGCTTGTTCTGGAACAGCATGGAGCGAGGTTTGATAAAAGGCAGTGCAAAAAGAGCTCAAGTTCTTCCAAACTGTCTGACTTTGTCGATCTGCCGTCTAAAGTAAAAACTTCGGAGCAAATCAAACCGACTACGTTATCTGATAAAGGATCTGATGAACCTTCTGAATCTCCGAAGAGTGTTGTGACAACTGCCCTTGTAAATAATAAAAATGCACTGAAAACGGACGACGGTAAATCTGAAGAAGTCAATCAACCACTCAGTGTTAGCGTGATCAAGAAGAAAAGCAAAAGTGAAAACGGAGCTAGGTCTATCGCTACCCACAAGAACGCAAATCTAGTGAAACCGAACAATGCTTGCGCTGAAACGTCCTCTACTCTGGAGACCAATTCTTTGAAGAGCACAGATGGAATAAGCTCGTTGGTGGACCCATGGATTTGCCCAAGGTGTACCTTGCAGAACAAGAATACTTCAGCAAAATGTGAGGCTTGTAGGGCTCATAGAACAGAACCAAGTAGCAGGGAGAAATTGAGGCCTAAGAAGCGCCTTGAGGGACCGCGAGGAGTAACTTCGGGGGAATCTTGGAATTGTCCAGCCTGCACGTTGAGAAACGTAGCTTCGTCTAGCATTTGCCAAGCTTGTCAGTGGGATAACAATAATAAAAAGGTAAGTCATGAAGTAACGAAAATGATTATAAATGCATAACATATTTGCAGATGTGAAATGGCTAGTATCCGAATTTTTTCCTTCAAAACTGGCCCATTCCCAATCCAGTCCAGCAAGATCTACCAAATTTAACAAGATCAAAGATAAGCTATAGTTAACAAAGGACGAGATGAACCAAATCCATTCAAAACCTGACAAAATAGGTAATCAAGCACCCCGAATGTGAATGGAATCGATTGGAGGTCATCTAAGACCTAGAAATGCGACTTTTGAATTTTTCGCCAGAAGAACACAATCAGCGAAATTGCCATCGATGCATGAAACTGACTGAGTGAGAAGGCCAGTGGGCGAATATCCAGCAAATATCAGATACCCTTATACCTCAACTGTTGCAGGCAGGCTGATGCAGAGCACAAAATATGACCATGAACTTATGGATATGAAATTACGCAAATCAAGCGTCTGGAGCGGTATTTTCGCGTGCATTGCTGCATTGTAGAGTTGTAATCCAAACAAGCAGATTAAAACTTGTTCAAAATGAGTATTTTATCGAGTGGTTTTTGTCTACAGGATCTCATCCCGGCGTACAAGAAAAAATGGTCTTGTCAACACTGTACTTTCAAAAACTCTATCAAAGCTGGAACTTGCGAGATGTGTCAGAATCCGAAGAGTCCTAAAACAAGCGAAGGAACGGTTTCGTCAGCTTCGTCGGTCGTGAGCAAGAAAGGAACCAAACAAAAGTATTATGAAATAGTTTCGTTCTGCGAGAAGTCTGGAGACCTGTTTGTGGATGATTCTTTTCCTCCTGCTCCGAAATCGCTTTACTACAATCCCAAAGCTACTGCTGGGACTGACCTCGTAACTCGCTGGATTCGTCCTCACGAAATCGTAACAGAGAGTTCTAATGACAATATTCGTTGGGCAGTATTTCGCACTCCCCTGCCATCAGACATTTCTCAAGGTACAGATCTGGCGTGTGAATGAGACCCAAATTTCTTCCATGAACGAAAGTCTCATTTGATTCTGATTTATTCCAGGTGTTCTGGGGGACTGCTGGCTGCTCAGCGCGTTAGCTGTGATAGCTGAGCGGAAAGAATTGGTGGAAAAAATTCTAGTAACTAAAGACATATGTAAGGTTGGAGCGTATTTGATCCGTCTCTGTAAAGATGGGTCCTGGACCACAGTCATTGTCGACGATCTGCTGCCCTGTGATCGGCGTAAAAGACTAGTTTATTCTCAGGTAGAAATTAATATTACTTATGTAGTGTCACTGTTACGATCTTGTGTAATGACTATTATAAATTTTGAACATTTTAGGCTAAACGAAAACAACTTTGGGTTCCGCTGATAGAGAAGGCTGTTGCTAAAATCCATGGATGCTACGAAGCGTTAGTTTCAGGAAGAGCAATCGAGGGTTTGGCAACATTAACCGGATGCCCGTGCGAAAGCATCCCGTTGCAAGTAAGTATGAGGCCTATTTTTTGTATTGTTCACGGAGTGTAAGAAAAGAACTAATTAGTTGGACTGGTTTTCAGAGCGGTGCCGACGAAGAGCTTGATCGAGATCTAGTTTGGGCACAATTATTATCCTGCCATGCAGCAAGGTTTCTAATGGGAGCTTCGTGTGGTGGAGGAAACATGAAAGTTGATGAGGATGATTATCGAGACAAGGGGCTTCGACCACGACATGCATATTCAGTGTTAGATGTGGATGGGGCAAATGGTTTGAGGCTTTTGCGCTTACGGAACCCTTGGGGAAGATACAGCTGGAAAGGAGACTGGAGTGATGCCTCGCCGCTATGGACACCTGATCTCAAGGAAAAATTAATGCCGTTAGGATCTGATGACGGAGTTTTCTGGATCTCCTTTGACGACATGTTAAGGTACTGTTTTTTACTATCACGTTATGGTGCTGTCCCAGTGCAATTTGAGATCATAATTTATATTACAGGTACTTTGATTGCATCGACGTATGTAAGGTACGCAATGGATGGCATGAAAGAAGATTGCAAGGGATCTTGCCATCAATGGCGGACTTGCAACATCTGTCCTGCATTCTGATAACCGTGATGGAACCAACTGAAATCGAGATTTCATTGTTCCAAGAAGGTCACCGGTAAGAGCAAGTGCATTGGATTTTTTGTCGTGATGATGCGCGTAACCAACTTTCCAATGTCATATTTTCTTTCGCAGGAACTCCGAAAAATCCCAACGATCGCAGTTGGATCTGTGTGTAGTATTATTCCGTGGACTGGAAACGAGTCAGAGTGACTCCCAGAAGCTGGTTTTGGGAAGACTTGTTGAGCACTCCAAGCGTCAAGTTCGCGGTTTCGTTGGATGCCACAAGATGATCGAACCTGGGTTTTATCTTGCCGTGCCATTAGCCTTTAATCACTGGCATTCAGGTATACATAGTTCATTTGTTCATTCAAAAGAGGGGACCAATTTGGAATGAATTGCATGAACTAAAGCATGTACTAATCGTTTTTGCAGGGGGTGGAACTCCTTATCCTCGATATGTCCTATCGTTGCATTCGTCGAAGAAAGTTTTGTCTGACCAGATCGCGCCACCGCCGTACATGCTTGCCGATGCTATCGTCCGATTGACCATGGAAAGGGGTCAGAGGCACGAAGGTCGAGAAGGCATGACGGCATACTACTTAACCAAAGGCTGGGCTGGTCTAGTTGTAGTAGTTGAGAATCGACATGATGATAAATGGATACAAGTAAAATGTGACTGTCAAGAAAGTTATAACGTTGTGTCCACTAGAAATCAACTCAAAACTATTGATGCCGTTCCACCGCTTCATAGGTAAAATTCTTTTCAAAAGCATTTCTGCTGTTCCGTAGCCGATTCTGAGATCTAAAATTTGATTGTGTGTGTTTGCAGGCAAGTGATAATTGTTCTAACACAGCTGGAAGGAAGTGGAGGTTTCAGCATAGCACATCGGTTAACGCACCGCCCCTCTCTTACAAATGGATTGCATGATTGGGGACCTTTGAATACTGACCATTGGCCCTTAATTGAAGAAGATGTTGAAGGTCTTCACGCCCCTCGTCCAATTTAGATAAAACAGACAAGCTTTATTTGTGCTTATCTTACACTGTCCAGTTTTTTAATTTTGAGTGGGATTTTAACTCCGTTGGGTTGCATCTCTGACTTTTAATTGCAAGTTTTCCACGATAGACTGAACTGTAGTGAGAACCCCCTTGCTAACTATGCAATACTCTGTGATCTCCAAGCATCAGGTCAGGTGTTATTTTCAATCGCTTGATTTTAAGTTATTGTTGGACTTGAAGTGAAGCGCTGTAATTTTTTCTGCTATTTATTTTAGCTTACCTCCTGTCATTTTAATAACTTAACAAGTACAAAAAATTACTTCACTTTAGGTACACGAATCGTACAAAGCTGATATTTGCAACGCATAGATCGCACATCAATGTACGTCCTTCCGACAACTCTTTGCTAGTCTAAGTTTGGAGCTCAAGTTTTGTCAACCCTCACATCTTCAATCAAGTTAAACTTGAGTGTTTTGTTAATGACATCACACACATTTTAGAAGTCCCATACCTCGCTGCCCATGATGATCATAGCGAATCTCCAGATAACCTTTATACGAAACTTCTCTGCTCATTAATTGTAATCGGAGGCAAGTCTCATAAACTACCCGCTACGTCCTTACAATTGTGCAATACAGCTCAAAGATCTTGTAGTGTGTAATCCACTTGGGAATCTGGACACACTGCAACTGTTGATAGACATAAGTGACATCTCTCCTTCTGCTCATTTCAGGTATTAGTCACAGCCAACTTTAGAAGATGTTTGATCTGAACAAGTAGTCTATTAAGCGTAGATGATTGTCATAATGTGAGGTCCTGTCTATTGGGTATTATAATTAATAATCTTAAGTAACCCAAAAGATTTTAACAAACTTGTACAGTGTCGTGCAATAAAAACACACCCAGTCAGGTTTGAGAAATTGTTATCACTAGAAGTGAATCCAAAAGTTTACAACCTGGTATGAAAGCATTTAAAATAGTGTGTATCACCGTGTCTTTCTGGTCCTGAAATGTGTATTAATGTTGATATTCCTAATTAAATGAAAATGGTATTGCATTGTTTTGTTTGAATAAAAGTCTCGACTTACTTACATTAACTAATCAACCCACGAGAATTTACTGTACAGTGAGCATTTTAGTACAAAAATCAAAAATAGCCACTAATAAAGCTGTTGGACAAAACTAGGAGTTTAAGAATGCTGCTTTAGGATTCCAGGAGAGCAATACAAGAATATATGATCCGGCAAAAGCTGGAATAAGTTTGTCAAGTCACTTACTACTGATGAGACTTGCTCAGCAGGTGTGAATTAAAGTCGTAAACATTTGAGCAAATTTCACGGCAAATGTTGCATCGCCAAGGATTCCCTTCACTGTGACAGCCCTTATGAAGAAAGTAAAGCGTCTTGTCCGGGAAAATGATGCCACAAAACTGACACTGTTGGTGTGAATCGGTCAGCACTGCTGGTAGATTCCGGCTCGAAGTTTCATGTCCCAAAGACGAACTAATGGTATCTCCTTCGAAAGGCTAAAAACGAACGTTCTTACATTGCAACTACAATATGTAAAGAAATTCAGTAGGTTTCTGTCAAGTACCTGTCCGTTATGATGTTGAGCTTGAGGTTCCAACTGGCTCAGAAGGCTATGATTACCAATTGAACTTTTCCCACTTTTCCAGTCAAGTAATGTTTTGAGCGGTGATAGCGTTGATGAGCTGGATGAAGAGCAACTAAGAGTCAAGAAAAACATTATTATAAACCGTTTGAATCGTTCGAATTTGTAGTTTTGAAATCAAACCTGGTAGAATAATGGCTGCTGGAATTAGTCGATGACAGGTCTTCAGGCGCATCTTGAACGTCAACTTCTAGAGCTTCCGAGGAATATGTGGCAACTTCGTAGCTGTGGTCAATAAGTTCGCGTTTGACAACCACAGAACTGGAAGGAACTGTCGAGCTTGAAGAATCAGAATGAGGCGAAACTGTAGTCGGAGTGTTTGATCCTGAAACAGAAGAAACGAAATTGCACCCATTTTCTGCAAGTTCGAAGGTGTTTTCAGAGGACTCGGCTTACCGCTGTCTTGCCTGGCTCTGACAGAAAAGCCTTGAGTGGAGTCGGCAGACCGCTCGAAGGAAAACGTTTTCGGAATTATTTCGTTATGAGGCACCAGAAAATGTGATGGAATTCCGATAGCTTGGTCGCCAGTTTTGTTGCGGCGGTCTTCAAAATCCAATGCCTTCCCAAGCTCGCTATACTCTCCATCCGGGCCTTGATGGTCATCAGATCGTGAAAGCTCTGAATCATTGAGCAGCCCAAGAAGCTGTTGAGGCGGCGAAGGATCATCGAGGTCGATTCCATGTCTGGTTCGAAAATGAACCCGTAAAGACTTCATAGAACCCGCCTTGACGCTGCACAAAGGGCACGTTTTAACAACCTCCTGAGGTCCTCCAACATGTTCGTTTTGAAAATGGGCCCGCATGGCTATTTGTCGCTGAAAGCCCTGGAACACGTAAAATTCGATATACATGGTAGTTTTTGCCTGGGATTGGGATTAATTAATAGTAACCAACTAGGGGGCGTACCTTGCTGCAAATTGGACATCGAAATGGCAACACCTTTGTATGTGTAGCCATATGTTCTGCTAAATGATCTTTGCGGAAAAATCTCTTGGGACAAACTTTGCACCCATAAGGCTTCACTCCCGTATGGCGCATCCGGTGCCTTCTCATGTTGGCGCCGTTTGAGAAGGTTGTCTTGCAAATATCGCATTGGAAGCACTTGCGAAGCTCGTCTTGTTTCGAGGACTTTCCGTCTAAAGCGTCGTCGTCCATTTCGCCTGCCCCTTCAGTGTCCGAATACTGTCAAATTGATTGATCAATTAATTGAGTTTCTGTACTTCTCAAACAGCTGTATTTACAAATTTTGTCCCTCCTCCAGTAATACCTCAGCAGACAAGCGGGAAGTGGAAACGTTTCCAGCGTCTCCGGGAGCATCTGAAGCCATGGAATCCTCTTCTTCATGTTTTCCAGTCATCAAAGCTCGCAAATTACTGCCATTTGTAGTGGCTGCATTTAAACTTCCTTTGCTTGTCTTCAACCTGGACTTTTTCAATGGGACAGCTTGAGGCTCATCGCTCGAGGAATCTTCATCTGTGCCGTCCATGCGCCTTTCTCGCCTCGACGAAGACAGAAGTGCAACCTTGAGTTTGTCGCTGCCATGGGATCCTAGTGGACGTCCACGTTGTTCAAGTTCCATTACCAGTGCCAATAAGTTCCAGTCATCTCTCCGCAACAGTCTTGCCTATTTGATACAACATTTCTCTTGTTAGTGATCTCTGTGGAATGGTTCGTAATAATGCGTGTCAGGGAGTCAAAACATTGATCGTCATGCAACTTCTCCTGGATCGTATCAGAATTAGTTCAGTAGGCCTTTATGTGAATGACCGTCTTGTCAGAGCTCAAATAACGAACAAAGGATGCATAGGAGGATAATGTTGGAATGGTTGCTCTTTGCCACTTTGCTTTCACCAACAACACAAGTATTCCGGAACCAAGAGTTCCAGAGCTCGCGTTCCGACAATTTCGATTCCGCTTCATTTACACACATCTTCCCTAATGCGAATTTCAGAGACGCCAATTTCGGCCAGAGTTAATGTAGTGTTGATGATGATGGACTAAATCTACATGCTGATGATGGTTTACACACTTGAACTGAATGTCGTTCGTTGCCCTGCTGTACTTGTATTAAATGTGTCTTTAGCCCGTTGAAGATGCGAAAGGGTTAACACTACAAAGAGCATGTTCGTCTCGACGTAACCAACCAAGTTATTATATACACTAATGCTAAACTACATGTGTATTCCATTCCACTCCCCTCCTGACACACTATTCCACAACATGACCAGGGGGAGCGCAATTGTATCGAATCGCATATAGGCCGCCAATTTTGCCACTTTTAATCATAACAACAACCTTTGTCTGCTGCTGACCAACTGCTGCCAATTTTGTTCAAAAATTGGAGCGATTTATAAAGTTCCAAAGCAGCTAGCAAATGTCATCAGTATCCTTTGTTGCTTTTCCCAGAAGCATTACAATTAGTAGCGTTCTAAAGAACGTACCCGTAGATTTAAAAATGTCTTGAGGAAACTTTTGTCTAAACGACAACCAAGGCGGAATCCTGTGTGACGCGAAGGCTTCATCTAAACGCTAAATAGCGCTTTCTGCTAGTTGCATTCTTGTAAGATGGTCTTACAGCCTGCTTTAGCAGAATTAGTAAAGTAGAGCAAAATATTTGAAGGGGAATGTACAGATGCAGGTAACCGGGATACAATGTAAATGATGCCAAGCTTGTTTTGCTTCTGAGTACTTATACATGTGTGTATCACGTCTGTGACTAACAAGACGTAATATAGCGACCTTTTGCCATTGTTGTGACTTACAGACATATGCCAAGCGAGCGAGCCTACGCATTTGGCAACCGGCCTTTTTTAACGTACTTTAACTCATGCGCGTTCTACAAATGGTGAGCTCAATACAGGTTGCGCGCCTTTGTGCCAGTGGCTTTGCAAACTAACTCCATTGGTGAATTTTTACGACGGCTAACAAAGGTTTTAATTGACATTTCATGATGTTCGAAGTAAACTTATTTCAGCCAAAGCTCAGGTTGCAGACTGATCAGCTCAAACGGGTGCATATGAATGAGCTCCAGTTTGTCTCCGGACGCTTGGATAATTTTCTGTAGCTGAACAGAGATATTGACTTTGGATGTGTTAATTGAAATAATTTCTACTGTTGAAGTATCAAAATATTCAGCTAAACTTTGACACCTTACAGCGAAATTCCACAAAGGTAAGTCCACAGCACTTACCTCACAAACTTTTTCTTCGATCTTGAGCTTCCTTTAACAAAAGAATCGCTTTTGGGGAAAGCAGTTGCTGTCAAAAGAAAATTGATTAGTTGACGGCGCACAACGGTTCAAACTATAATGACACTTCACTGCACTCACAACAACAGTTAGCCGGTAAAAGTTCCAGGCACAGGCACGCACAACAAACAAAAATCCGGACGGCAAACGTTCTGGAAGACGCAACAAAGAGAAAGAAGACGAGGATCAACAAAAAGAGTGATCTCAAGGGGAACATGTGCTAAAGATTAATACCTCATCCAAATGTTGTTACTCGAACTGCATTTCAGTGAGTTTGCGGAGAATCTGCGAGGCAAAACAGAGCAGCTTCAAGCGCAGCGGCGAAACTCGCTTCAACGCTTGAGGTTTGTTATGCGCACCCCCGTTTGCGAATCTTGTTCTCATTTAAACGACGTGGTCCTATTCGTTGCACATGCAACTCTTGTTACAATACCTTTGACTCTGTGGCACACCACATGTATTGTAGACATTTACATGACACTCGGTCAAAATTGTTCTCCGCCAAATTTAGTAGTCACTGCTCTTCTATGTTTCGCTGAATCAGCGTACAATTAACTAACTGACCCAAAGAACAGCTTCAAATTTCCGGAAAGTGGAAACGTTGCTGACTGAATGACGCTGGCCTGAAACTTGATGATCATTCAATAATGCATGGTATCGATTTCCAAATTCCAGTGCTGGTGAATTAATCAGTCTTTCTTAGGAGAGAACCTTCTTTAAAAAAATCGAAGGCATCGGAAAATTTTCTTGTTACGTAAAAGTGTGTAACTAGGAGAAGAGCCGGATGTTGTCGAAGAAACAGACTAGAACATCAGTCATTGACATTCAGCATAAATACAGAAAAGTTTACAGTCTGCTGTGCTGAATAGCATGTTCATCATTTCGCACTTGTGAAGAAGGTACGCTTAAAACCAGTATTTCCAATTGCGCCCACAAACGCCAGAAAGGTTAGTGAGATGTGCAACAATCCCGCCCGACAGCTCTTCCTCAATCTGGTGCCACAAATTCGCAAACTTCGTTAAGCAAAGATTAGAAGCGTGTGGGACAGATGGCGCCAGGAGAATGTGTAATTCAACGAAGCCGATGATGAGAAATTAAGTTCAACTTTAGCGTCATTAACTGATTTTTTAAATGTGCTCATGTTAAATTTAAGAGTCGTTATGGCTCTTCAGCCAAAACACGTCGATAAAAGCGGCGAATCCCAGTCGTCACGGTCACGGTCAATTTGGCAGGAAATTTTGGAGAGGGGAAAATACTAAATAGCAGATTTTCTACGCATATAGACGTATTCATTGTATAATTATTTCAGTGCCGCTGATGATACCAATGTTGATTATCACAAACAAACTGTGATACACAAAGGCCTCAGCATGGCGGGCTCGTTGGATGTTATAAGCAAACACATAACATGTTGGCATTCCAGGTCAAGCTGTTTGATTACCTAAGCTCAACCTTGATTGATTGCAAATTTTGTTTGGCATTCATGAATGAACTCAAATGGTTCGTCGAATTCAACGCTCTAATCTTATCGCGAAATGGCTCTCTTCCGCAGTAAACCCGGAAATCGACTGTTGATTTCGGAAAGTTTTGTAAATATAGAACGTTTGGAAACGCAGATCCTTTTTGAGGTCAATGTTGCTAAAAATTGCGATGCAGGGCGAACTTGAAAATTTTATACGGTTAAACCTGAACCTAACCAGAAAGAGGGGAATGAAAGTCTGTAAGATGGAATTAGATTTTGCTGTCAATTGCAAAGACGCATGTGAGATTTCTAAAAACTTTACCAATGGCTTGGTTTCGGTTCTGAATCTACTGTATAAGTGACATTAGTCAAGAATTGCCCGCCCGGTAACGTTAAAGAATTAAAGTCAACGTTCAAAGCTCTCTGAAGGCATCAACCTGAACGATCATATTTTAAATGTATCGCATCGACTTCACAATAAACCCACAAATGCGAACCTCTTGGATATCAGAAGAATCTCATTTAATTGCCATCAGAAGAGTGACACATGATGCACAAAAAAGGCCACGTTACTAACAAGAGATTGTGATTCTGCATCCATGACAAGTGGTCCTACGTCCATTTTTGGACTCATCGCGACGTACCGACAGTAATTATAATGGCATTATTGTGCTTTGGAAATTGTTCGTTTCGGTACTACTTCTACATGTATTCTATGCACTCTACGTCCAGTTTCTCTCATCTGTTATTCGGCATTTTCCTGACAGTCCTTCCCTTCATCAGTTCTACCAGAACCTGCTCAACGTTTCTCGTCGATACGTTTTCACTTAAGAACAATTTAAGCCATTGACAGGCCATTAGGCGCAGTTGTAAAAGTTGTAACAGTGGCCATTGGTGGTTGTCAATCTTTCATTTCAGTACGTGTCTGAGTCTGACTGTGAGTATCGAGAGTATCCCCTTTAATTTGCCTGAAAAAAGGGTTATTTGCTTTGCTTGGACCTCTCGGCCCGGCTTTGTACTTGAAGGAAAGGACGCCAGATGAGATTTGAAGGGTTGCAAAAACCAAAACTCTCTTACAGTCTGAAAGATCAGCCAGCCGTCAGTTGGTTGAGATGCCGGGTTGGGCGGTGAGTAATCCAATATGATGAACTACATACATTTCAGTGACTGTGGTGAGAGAAGCTCTTAAGATGGTTTTGGACAATGCAGGGGTGGATAACGGCAATTGCGACATGTGGTGGTTCATACGGTCGGCGGTTCTTGACTATTTTCTGTCTGATTTGCCGAGAACTGTCCGAGACTCCCGGACCGAGATTATCAATTTTGAAATTGTTCGACCGCTGCCTCTTCTCACACTGTCCAATGAGAGCATCGAAAAGATTCTCACAGCGAAGCGCGCTGTGCGGTTTACAGTGTTTGGAAATTCGCAAATTTTCTCTTTCGAAATCGCGGCGCGCGTGTATGACCGGGGCTCTGCGTTTTGAGGAGAGGGAATTCGCAATGTGGATACGTAACGCATCTACATTTCATTGTTGGCCTTTGTTGGTCGGTTCGGTATTACGAAGGATGGTTGGATATGGGAAGCTGAATGAGCCGAGTGACTGAATGGATTGAGGATGACGGCGAGCAAAGAAGTTTAAGGTGATACCAACTTGAGTTTAAGCCCGAGACGGGGAGAAGCAACTCACACAAACACACACATAATCTTGATGAGCCTTTTCGTTTGATAACCATGGGGGAATTATTAGGGCTATTCAATTCAGCTGAGGCTACATGTACACAAGCCTTACTGCCTATGCTACGTCACCTTAACAATTTTTCAAGCCATGAGGGAACACAATGTGAACTTATGGACCGACATTAACTATACAAGTGTAAGCCAGCATGATGACTTGGAATCGTCCTCACGGTGTATACCTAACCGAGTTCCGCGATAAGCAAAAGCTCTCGAAATGCATCAGGATGGATGGCTCGGGGTAATGTACTATGACGAATAATATTCCAACCGTTTGTGTGACTTAACAGGATGAATATTTTGGTACAACCCATAGTATATTACATATATCTATACAGCTTCAGAATCATTTCTCGATGACGACGATACCAGCGGCCGAGGGAGCACAACCAGCAGCAGCGCCCAACAAAATATACACTCAGCGTCTCACGTCAAAGCGCCTCATTCGCAATTTGTCTTTCCATAGCTAACGACGACGCTTGTCACTCAACCAAACTGAACTGTCAAATAACTAGCAAAAGTGTTATAAATACACACACAGGCAGTTCCCATACCAGCATTCCGTTCCTGGTAAGTGCCGTTTGTTACTCCCCTAATTTACAGCAAGGACCCTTTGGTCCAGCATCCATAGCACAGTAATCCTGGAATTTATCACTTTTCCAACAGAACCAAAAGGGTCTTTCTTGAGCTCTCTCTTCTCAATTTAGGCGTGTCCCTTGCCTCTCCAAGTGATCACTTCCAGTTGAGCAGTTGACGTATTCAGGCAGTGCCACGTGAAAACCCGCGCAATTTTTCTCTCATCTCCTCTGGAACTCACAAGAACAGGTAAGCAACACAAGCTTTTTGCAATTTTTCCATGACTCACAAAACCCGAAAAGCTATCGAGCCCTGGTTGGAGCAACAGGTTGTTGTTCGTCATGTCAAGTTATGAGTCATGCGAGTTATCCAATGGCATTTTATTTAGAATTAAGAAACCTACAAAATTTGTTATTGTTTATTGTCAAAGGCTGACTGCTGTGGTAGCCAAAAAGCTGACGAGTTATTTCGCCTGCTTGAGTAAGCTGACACAACTTGAAATGTCAAACAAGTTTGATCAGCTGCATTGTGTCATAAATGTCAATATCAGAGTGTGAATGTGTCTGATTACGAATGACAATGACGCATACTGGATGCTGAGGATTGGCGGCAGTGGCGAATTTTTCGCAGTATCAATTTCATGATTTGAGACGAATTAAGACTGAGCTTGGTCTGAAAGTCATACGAATGTTCAAGCGGACAGTTTACACAACCTGATGAATAATACAGATTGTATAGTCCTGATTCCGAATACCGAGACTCTTATCGGAAAGTATACACAAAGTATGGTAGGAATATTTCCGGTAAAATGGACGACATTGAATGGGTTAGGTCAATGTCTAAAATTTACTTTGTGTTTGAGCTGGAGATTATGTGGGGAAAATACATGTATAAGGAAAGGGTGGGATCGTGATAACCGTGTAATCAGTCGACTTCCTGCTAATTGATGACGTGTCATTTCCGAACCAAGTTTAGTCATCGGTTCACAATCTTGCTCAAGTGGAAGTTTTAATGCTCAAGCTTAAGCCGTCTAATACCACGTTCCATACTTTAGAAAGAAGCTCAAATCAAGAAATATATTTCGGCCCAATGGAAAAAGACCGTCCAAGTTGAATCTATCAGGATTGCATGAATGGCATTACATTCTAGTCAAGATGACATTAGTATTTCAAATGCGGTTAGCTTGAATTAGCTGTAATAGGAAAGCTGGGACACAATGTAAGTTTACAAGTGTTTGTGTAATATACAAAGTCGAATAACATTCTTGAGTCGTGTGTCATCATCATCGACATTTTATGGGCGGGGCTTTTCATTCGATGAGATGCATTTGTGCCGGCTGCGTTACTGTCAATTGAGCCACTTTTATGCATGCCGAGAATTAGCAATGTTGCAACTTGATATGCATGCTCAGATTAAATTCGAATTTATAATTTGAAAGCCAGGATTGAGAGTTAATTCTGAAGGTGGCTGATTTCACGGGCGTGGTTCCGAATGTGAGTGACTTCTTTGAATGCTTATGAACTACTGTATGTTTGACCAAATGTATTTAGAGTGTTTGGATGGAATTGTTCTTCCTTTAAATATGCGGTTTCCGTTTTCCTTGTTTGCCAACTTTTTGGTTGCTTATATGGCTGGAGTCAAATGACCAGTATCAAACTGACGCAATTTTGAAGGTTAACCCTGTCCATATTTCATACAATGCTAGCAACAAGCGCATGCTTCGGCTGACCTGAGCGATAGCTGGAATAAAAACGCTTGATCACGTTTATGAATACACCGTTTTATACATAACACTTAGAATTCCATTGTCGTGACTTGGGCAGACCTCAGATGTGCAAAAAGCACAGTTCTTTCGACTGGAGTAAGTTTTAGTCATTGGGACGATCTCGCTCGTGCTGTAACAATAGTGACTGTTCGGTTGCAATGATGAACATTATTGATAGTATTTACAAAATATAAGTACAGGTCGCCAAGCGAAGCAAAATATTGTTCTATCATTGTCGGTGATATCACTAACAAATGCCAATTGCTTCGAAGACCAGGTGGTTCGGATGCGCAGCTACTATGAGTCCTTAAAAGGAAGAATAATGGTTGTTAAAGTGTCTGCCAAGCCGATCCATCGAGATTGAGACACTCCTCGTAGCGGCTTAATTCTGCATATAAATTTGCTTTAGTGAAATTTAATTACTGTGATAGTGGTACCAAGCAGACGTATATATGACATTTAAGGTGAGGTTCAAATGAAAGTATGTATTTGAGAGGTACAACCACATGCGTCATGTGCTGTTGTGAGTACTTTATTCGGAATACTGGTACTCGAGTTAAAAAATTGCACATGGTGGACTGAAAGACAATATGGCTGTCTTTTTGTTGTGAAGTCAAATGCATAAATTATATTCTGGCTACCAAGAAGATACTACAGATGTTGTAATTTCTTGTATCCAACCGCCTGTTCTGCATTCAGCTTGGAACGGTACTTTGGAAAACAAAGAAAGAACAGATGCAAGGTGAGAAATCTAAAAGTCATTAGATATTCAGCCGGAAGACAGATGACAGGGATCAGGTAGAGGAGCGGAAAATGGCAAAATTTGCTTTCCGAGAAATGAGTTCTTCAAGGTTGCATCAGTGTCTTTGCATGTGCTTCCATGGATCTACTTACTATCATGATACTGTCAACTGTCAGCTGAATACAAATACTGCAACTATTTCGACATATGGCATCTGAAAAATGTCAACGTCCCCCAGGCAGATTCTGATGTACAAAAATTTAAGCATATTATCCAGGCTATTAAAACACTGCCGAAATCCTTTTCAAAAACATCAAACGATTTTCAGATGTATCAAAAATGAGTATATCATGTTCATATCTTCGCCTAAATTGTTTTCCTGACATTGATAGCAACTAATTAAGCGCTCTCGTAGAGGAAGTTTCACTTGGGCGAAAATATTGAGGCTATCAAATGCTCACGGGAGCGGAAAGATTATTCACAAGGAGAAGATAGTTTTGGGGATGCCATAAATAAATGAATGGCGCATCATCGTTCCTTGCAAAGTTTGCAGGTAAACTATTTTACCACGTTCTCAAGAATGATGAAGATGGGCCAATTAACGTAAGATGGAGATCAAACGGAAGCGATTTCCCGGCTCGGCACCCTCAAGATGCTATCGGTATCACGTACTGTAGTTTCAGTATCATCGAAACCTTTTGTCTCGCTCGCGGTTGTGCAAATATTCCACGACTCAGTTATTTTCTACACGGTGCGAAATTCGGCCATAACCAAAAATGGACTCGAAGCATAAATCCTTGTTAGATCGACATAAAACTGCTATATATTTTAGTCGGTAGTTTACGAGTCTCGGTTGTACACTGACTATTGCTTCCTTCCGGACTAAAAAGATATGCCCCCAAACCGCTGTGGAAATTCCGCTAGTAGATGTTTTGGTTTACTTGATTCCCGTGAAAGCACATTATATAATCAGAAGTACATGCTTTGCCAAGCTATAAATACAATCAAAACTTGTATTCACTTGTTAGGTCAGTGTCAGGGTGAAATTGGCAAGATACATTTCCCGGTCAGAACTGTAAGACTAATTGCTTTAAAAAATGAATGGGCTATAATCATCACGTTAACTTGGCAAAAGAGACATTCGGTACGCTGACTCACCTGGTTCACTGATAAAGAATGAAGATTGTTAGTGACCGGCGGCTGTAGAATGTACACATATAAACAGGCTACCTAGCACGTGCAGCCTAATGGAAATTATGTGTCTGAAAAAGCAAGAATTATACATCGCCAAGAAATTACACCTTTACGCCTGCCTGCCAGGCTGTAAATAATTGAGACATTTACGACGTATGCCATTTGTTGAGAGCTGAAAGCATTTGGAAGTTGCGCGGCTGATACTTTGCTGGGCTTCCGTTAGCAGTGTTTTGCTGATTCTAGCGACCATCTTTTATTGCAGTATCTATATAGTCCTGGTCTGGTCATTCTTCAGACGCATAACGAAGCATGTTCATTATTTTATTCCTGGCATCACTTCAAAGTTGTTGCAGTAAATTCACATCTCCCGGCTCATCTTTGCATCCATCAGCGTAACATCTGAAGCCGTTGCGTCGGCATCGGCCGACCGAGTTCAAAGATCCAAGTGTCAAAAGAGCCAACAAAAATTTAGCCCTTTTTGGTTCGACTGGCGCCAGTTGCGAAATTATTTGACTTGTATCCACATCAATTGATATGTGTCGCATTGTCAAAGGTTGTCGAAAGTAGAGCAGAGATGGTGAAACAACACGCAGACCTGATGTCAAATTCAATTTTCATGACGAAGCGGTATTTATTGCCCGTAAGCCCTAATGAAGAACTTGTATATGCGGAAAAGCAATTTAGGTAAAGCTGTTTAGAACGTGCACAAAGGACGGAACGACAATGAGAGTCGTCGTCGTTGTACCTTTGTTGTGCCGCAAACTTTCGCAAGGACCGTACCTGACTAGGTTGCGTTGTTGCTGTTGATAGAATATATAGGACATGGTTTGTCCTTACAAGGAAAGCGTAACAGGATTTTTTAATACGCGGGCAAATTATCGACGTGCTGACGGGTGAATCTCTAGATGATAAATGGCTGTTAACTTGTTAACTCTACCACGGCATTTTCAATTTCAGAAATCAAAATGGCCGAAAACGGAACTAACGTTGAAAATTTGCCCAAAGTTGACGCTGAAATCAAGTCTCAGGTGGAAAACTTCAAGCCGGAATTACTGAAGAAGGCTTCAACCCAAGAAAAAATTGTTCTGCCAACCGCCGAAGGTAAGATATAGTTGATTAGCGACTTGCTGTTGTTGATGTTAAGAAATGAGATTTTGCACTGTATATACGCCAGCGTTTATGCATGCACATGAAATTCGCAACATTTGCCGCCTAATTGAAGTTTGTTGCACGCTTTTGTAATTTGCCATTTGTGTGTTTTTGCACGCCTCACCTTAGATGTAAAACAAGAGAAGCAGCACTCTGAGTTTATCAACGGCGTCCAATCCTTCGACAAGGAGCAAGTGCTCAAGCCCACTGTGACCTCGGAGAAGACTGTGTTGCCAAATGCTGAAGGTTACCATTTGCTTTTATTACTTTACCTGTACAATATTACTTGCGTCGTTCATGTAGTTTTTGTGTGCATGAAAAATTGCCTTAATTTGCACGACATTGTTCCTTAAGCGTAATTTGTCTTAGCTGAATCCTCATGCTACATATAGATGGCGCTAGCGCTCTTCCAAGTCAGTCGACATTTGGTTTCCGGTCCCAAAGGGCTAGTTCTTGTTTTGTGACGTTTGCAATTGAAAATGTTGAAACATTCAAGTGCATTTACATGCGTTCAGTCAGAGCTAGTGTACATAGGTTGACGTGATGTCATAAAGAATCATAAAGAAACTCCGCGTAACCTTTTGAGGGACATAAAGTTCTCTGAGAGGGAATGAGATTTTTGCGTGTATTTCAAGGAATAAGTGTCGAGGGAGGTCGTGTATGTACACGTGTAAATAATTGATTTCTATTAGGTTCTATAATTGAACTACCAAGTC
>JAQGBJ010000233.1:0-52075 GCA_034698345.1 Sphaeridia pumilis
AAGGCTCACACCACGTGACAAAACTTGCTGCGTAAATTGTTATACTTGAAACCTGTATATAGATTTTATCTAGCTTTTTGAAGCCTTTGAAAGGATCTACAAACTAAATGAATATTTTCCAAAGCCTTGCATTTGCAGCTACTCGAGCCGCAAAAATTACTGACTCAACAATTTAGGAATCACAACGCATAGAATTTGCAATGGTTGCCAATCTGTCAACCCGTAATGAAATATGATATCGGATGTATATATTTGTTGCAGTTGCATCTATTTAAACTTTGATTTTGCTTACTATTGCACTCAGGCTTGAGCTGAAACTGCATTTAAGTCAAGCACATTTGGATCAGATCACCACCACCGGATGCATTTGTTGCTGTTATTTCTATCGATGCAATAAATGCACGTGATTTGATTGGGATCACGCTCCTCGGAAATGTGTTTTGGTGTAAGTGGGATCTACGCGTAGATTAAATTGATTGAGCCATATGACGCAATGATAAACAATTGCCGGTAAGCATACGACTGATCCAATGACTGACTGACTTACTGAGAGTTTACCTGTATCTTTAAGACGCAGTCAAAAACAATTATCTCATGTGTAACAGACGGTTATAATTAATCTTGAGATAAATACAGGTTGATTCATACAAGATATATTCAGCTCAAATTGTTATACTTCCGTGTATACCAGGGATGGTGGTGGGAGAACCTTCAAGTGTTCAAACGTTCACTGAACTTTATGGGAATAGAAGAAGAAGAAAATAATGGAGCAATTATATTTAAACCTGTCTAACGCCAACTACATACAGAGACTGTACAAATCGTGACACAATGGTCGGAAGTGAAATCGGCCATTTAAATCAGCTAAGGATCGTGTAAGTACGGACTTGAAAAGTGGCTGTAAAAACTGTCGCTAAGCCGCAGTTGGTCTTGCGTTCAACCTGAAAGCTTTTCGCAGTTTGGAATTGTTTGTAATTACAATTCAAGACAAAAATATTGTTGTTTAATTTCTTGGAATCGGAATCCTGCATGGCAGTTCTCAGAACAGCTAGATACAAAAGTGGAGCTTCAACAGCTATAGCTGCTTATTACAAAAGTTAGCCAAACTCCTCAGGGATTTTCGTCATCTACTGCATTTCCAGGTTAATTATTGAAGCTCTTGCAAAACTGGCACAAAAACCTCCCGGGTCTTTGACAGCTCATTACCGGCTATATGAAAGCTCTTTTCATTTTGTAAGCCGAGGTACAGCAAAAACAGCTGACCAAGTTTTCGCAACAATAACAAAATTGACAGGTGTATCCACCCGAACTCATTATTCCTTGCAATCAATATAATTAATCTACTTCGCCGCTCGGTCTTAATTACAAGTTCCTCTTCTGCATGTCGGCTTTTTGGCAAATTATGACCTGCCGGGTCGGTTCAACGGGTTATTCTAAATATTCTTTCCGCTCCAGAAACTGCTGGAATAGATACACTGTCTGGAACGCCTGCCAGACAATAATGATAAAATAAAACTGCATGATCATGATGCATTTCGGTCGATCTTGTTAGATCAGTCAGATGCAATTAACCCGGTTGCTAGTCTACAAGCGTTTCTTGTTATTATACACAATCCTCGTCAGCTTTTTAAAAATCAATTTTGCAAAGTACTAATAAGAAATGACCAGCGTTGCCCCAGCTTATTTATTATAACCCATACGAAATGGCAACATGTATTCCACATAAACCATTTGTAGGCCAAATGGCAACGGACCAGTCCAAGGTCCTCTTCTATCCCCACCTACAAATCACATAATATACAACGACGACACAGACAATTCAACTCTTGTCGTCGTCATTGACATGATATGAAAATTGGCAAAAGCCTTCTTTATGTATGCTCTATCGTTATCTTTTGTAGATTCTGTAACCATGTAAAGATACATTGAAGAACGACACTTGTTCATGCTGTGTTTGCCATGGAATGATTTTGCATCCTCAGCTAATTTTTTTTTAGATTTATATGCCACTAGCACAGCTTCAACTCATTTTCTACAACTTGTCCTTGCATTTTAGATCCATCGCCATATTTTTGTTTACTATAATATTGAAAGTCCTTGCATGTGTATTCAACCTAATCTCCATTACACAATCAATCGTTCAACTCTGACCGAGATCAACAATATTATACAGTATATATATAGATCGATTGAAAAATAGTTAGATTTCCTTGGTGTGCTTGCTTACACGTTTATAGGTAAGGTCCCTTGCGAATATTTAAAATTGCTGGGAAAAAACTTAAACATGGGCTTCAGGCATACTAATTTCTTGTACTATTTCTGATACCGGAAACGCCACAGCTTGATACCAACAAACTGACAACCGCCTAACCAACGGTGCATCAAAGACCAATTATCATTGTTGTTTGCCATTGCAATTTTGATACAGCGCCGCCCATCATTTTGCCCATGCACTTTTGAAATCAAGTCGTTGCTCTTTGCTACAATTCACGTGCGAATTTTACTTTCTCGTGTCACAGTCAGTATTAAAAGTGTTTTAAGGGTTTAAGGAATGGTTGTACATTTTCTACAAGAACTGGACGAACGAATGGCTATGAAGCCCACCTCGTCTCCCACACACCTGTCTGTCTGTCGTCCTGTCCAAGGATATCAAAAGCTGAATACAACTTTTGCCGTCATCATCATCATTAAACTCGGGTTTAAGCGAAAGTGAAGGGATTTTTCACACAAATGTGTGTGAGAGAGAATGCGAATTTTATAATGTACACGCTTTACAACTCATTGTTGAGCCCAGCGAGTCAACGACCAGAGCATATAGTAGGTAGTAAAAACGTGCATTGTTGTTGCCTTCAAATTGGCAACAGTAGGTGAGTAGTGCTAGTGCTACAATGCTTGTGGTGGGATGAGAAAAAGCAATGTGTTTCTATGGCACAAAGTTCGTTCACTTTTGCCAATTTACCTTGCAATGGCAACACCTTTTCCTTGTAACACAATCAGCAAGCAAAACTCAGGTAGACGACGACGCAAGAATACGCATCCATCAGCTGCAAAAACACATGTTTTCTTAAGAAGGGACGGGGCGGCAGGGATGGAGCGAGCGGTGCGTTCATAGATAACGTTTTTGCAAAAAGCAAAAGTGAACAACATCAAGGGTGGAGAAGGCGGTGGATTCGCATTGCTTGTTCTGAAAGGGCTGACTAAAAGCGTATACAAGATTATAATGAGCAAGTAAAAACTGACATGTCACGCCTTCTGGTGACTGGCTTTTGATGTACATTTTTGCAGTCATCAGCTGTTTCCGGTACTTGGCCTAGTGAACCGTGATGTAGCGCTAAAAGTTCAAAAAACTTTTGGTTTCTCGCAAGAAGAATAAGAATGCTTGAATCTTTCTGATAGTTTAAACAGCGAGATCCCGAGACGTCAAAGTCAAAAGTTCTTCCCAAAATTTTCGAAAGCTGAATATAAACATTGGCTTTAAAAATAATATTTAAGATTTAAGCTTGAAGCTTGACAGTTTGTTCGTGCCACGGATTTTGACGGAAGTCAGAAGTTCTGGTTCATAACTGCAGGACTCGGTTTCATCCACATGTTCAAGGCACTTCAATATGGGCTTGTCAGTAAGGCAATATGAGAAGTATCATAAACCTCGACGAAACAAAATGGCATTCAAAACCTCAAGAGTCAAAGCCCCGAACAAGTGAAAGTGTGTCATAATGACGTTGAACCTTTTTCGTGCAGTTTCCCTCCTCTAATCGCTTACGTACTTTATGAATGGTGCCCACTGACTGACTCACAAAGATGATTGGATTTATTTACCTGTGTGCCGTTTGTTACCTGTAAATTCCATTGTGAGCTTGTGCTCACCACAGTCTCACAAGATGTAATTGTCGTTTCCTTTAATTATACATACGTAACAGGCAGGATGAGATGAATCTTAATTAATTCTGGAGTGAATAGTAATTTTACGGCTTGGCCTTCAGAATTCCCAAAAGTTAACGGTTCCAATTATTGCCTGGGTTTTTGTATGGAGCAAAAATAGGACACATTTGACGTTTCGGAAGAATTTCAAAATCTTGAAAGTTCCAGGAACAGCTATTATAAATATACAGCAGGGCATGAATCTAAGAACCTTTAAGCTTTCGCAGCCTTCGGTCACTTTGGCGTATCAGATTCAAACAAACTCCAAAGTTCACAAAGACCATTTGTAGAAACCACATTCATCAGTGAACGTAATTTGTTCTTTTTTCTCAAGCCTTTGTTGTCAATTTCACCCAGATAATAAAACGGCAAAAAACGGGGGCACCTACGGAGAAGTCTCCGGCCAAGTTCCTGGAATGCCCCCAAACCCTTCTTGTTTGAAGTTGTCCTAGATCATCATCATTGCCACCACCACCGGTTTTTGTATTGCGTGTGAACCGTTTAATTGTTGAAAAACACTTGGGGCGACAAAAAGTACCGAAACGAACCGATACAATTTATGATGATACCTCCTACAACGCGTACTGTTGTCAGATTGCTGCGAGTTACATTTTTTGCTTCAGGCTCCATTAGGATCTATTACAAGGTTTGAAGCAAGCAACGGTATATGATCTCGAGAGGCTGACACGCACCAACAAACTAATGGTTTGATTGCTCCTATAAGAAGGTGATATGTATACCTGACCTAGCCTAATAACTCTTTGAAAGATTGTCAAGCCGACTCCTCCTTCCTTGTCCAGGATGTTTTTGATGATGATGATTCAGGAGGAGCGACAATTGTTGAAGAAACTGACCATGGCTTCTGGACCCGGACCTGAGAGCCGTTGTTGAAGGTTGTGGTTGGATTGGAGTTACAGTAAAAATATTTTATTACGTGTCCCTGAACATGTAACAGATTTTGTTGAGGATAAAGGACCGTGTGTAAATTACACACTGGTAGCATTTAGTAAAAGGACCCTGGCCTACACTTGAAATTGGTCTTTGAAACAGAATATATTATTATTATTATGGCTTTCTCAAGGTTTTTCCCGGAGAGCCCTTGGATTTTCCTTTCCATATGTCCAACTGATCGACTGACCGAGTGAGTGAGGAACAGAATATGTAATGGGAATGACGTAGTCCAGAGTCCAGTTGATACCATTCTGAGATAAAACTGGACTTTTGAAACAGAAAGACGTAATAACACTATATTTAACGTGTGTTGTTGCGTATATATTGAAGTAAGCTCCTGGAATTCCAGCAGAGATGATGACGTCTCGACCTTATCCAAGGGTGCTGTATATATTCACCGTTGATTTTGGTTGAGGCTTGAAATAGCCAGAAGACGATAGGAGGATGATGATGAAGACGATGATGATGAGTTACAGTAATAGATACAGGACGGAACTAGGTCACTGGAAGGGTCCCGTTATTTTCGAGAACGCGCCAGCAGTAGCAGCAGTTCATCCAAAAAGTACTTTTGATATTAGTAGAATCCTATACCTATTGAGCAAGAGTCAGATGGAAGATTCTTCTTGTACATGTTCTTGGTCCGACGGCCCTTGGACCTAAATTTAACCTGTCGAATGCATGATTGTCAAGAAGGGACGACATGCAATCATCATGCTGTGAATGAGTGTCTTTCTTGGTTAAGGTACAGTTACAATCCAAGAATTACGTCTACCTTGAATTTCCCGGTTTGAGATCAAGGAATTAGAAACCGCGTACTTGATGAATAGCTTCATCCTGGAGGATTGTCGTCCAAGGAAACACCTAAGGACCTTGGCTGAAATTTCAAATTCATTGTCAATGTGGGTTGGGCATTTGTCGATTCTTCTGGATATCACTAGAAGTGGGACTTTCCACACAATTGAGGCTATATACAAGAATTTTGTACAAGTTTAAGCGATGTAACGAGGATTTGTGCAGAAACTGAAAATAGATGAAAAATTCTGGAATTTTGTTTGTCTTTAATTTTTGTCTGAATTTTTCGATTACTTGGAAATCGCAAATGTCTCATGTCTCTTGGTCTTGAAATGAGATTTTTAACTGCACAAGCCACAAAAAACCGGTGCTCTCGAGTTAAGGCAGTGGCGCTAATTTCCAGTAAACAAAGCACTACTTCTGTAACTACTTTGATTTTTGAACTTTATAATTGTACATCCAAGATTCTTAAATTCTGAACTCGGTGAAATTTTTCCAAGCTTCATAACCAGCATATTTGTACGAATTTTTTAACTTCTGCCCTCCTAACCGGTACCGGCGACATCATAAACTTGCAGCCGATCCAAAGGCTTACATTCGCCATGCCATAATTCATCGTCTTTACTCCAAAAAACTTGCTGTTTCTTTGGGTTCTCCAGCAGATTCGATATTGCTATTATACTATGAAAACTTCACACAATATTAAGTTACTGACTGAACTACGACGGACGACAACGACGAAGACATACTCAAACCACTTTCATCTCCTAATGTAATTGAAATGGAAACCTGTACATTGTTAAGTAAGATAAACTGAGGGTGTGGATGACGATGGACGAAAGGATATAGCCTTCAGAAAGAGAGGCTAAAATAGGCCGAGTCATTTACCGCCAACTAGGGCATCCTCCAGCGTATCTTCAACTGGATTCCGTATCTTTATGTAATGCCTCCTCTAGTCAGTAGCCGCTTCGGCAAAATAATAGCAAAACCCGCACAATCATAATTGCATAACCTGTTCATCTGCTTTCGTCGCCACCACAAACCGCTAAACCAAAACAAAATTCCAGACAAACAGCAAAATCAATCCCGCAAAATCTATTACAGTTTTGATCTTCAGTCTAAAAACAGAAACCTAATTTCATTCATGATATTTGTTTCCTTACAGATTGTGAAAGAACCGGCCCGCTGTCTCCGCTTTTAAAAATCTGCCCAACTAGTTGGCATTTTTTATATTCATTACGGTAAGCGTCAAGTTGGAATCTGAAGATTTTGAACCTATTTTGTTAAATACCTCTTGAGCTTGTCAATCAAACCGCTACCCAGTCACAGTCACTTTTGTTTACACTGCAAAAAATTGATTAGTTGCATTCCAGCCCTCTACGGAACTGCACTATTTAAAAAGCCTCATCATGTATAATTGGCAAGGAGCTCGTGCCCCAGACGTGTAAAAATGGCATCCACAACTGCATGCAGCGTCTGTCGCTCCTGTCGCCTTCGCAGTTCAAAATCCAGTCAACCTTGTAAGCGTTAAGCGCCCAACATTGGTTGCATTTTCTAGCACAAACGTGAATGCACCTCCTTGAACGGAGAAGGCTCATGATGAGACTGAAGCGAGTCCATTTTTGCTACAACCATGTTTGGTCGGGGGTCGGAGAATTGGCAAGTTTTGTAGGCCAATTGGATATAGCACTCGACTCGATTATAGAAGACGAGGAGAAGAAGAAAGTCACAGAGAATTGCAACAGGGGGTTTAGGACCTAGAATTTTGCAACGAACGTTGCTACACGTTTGTAAACATTACTAGAAGAGTTTGATACACCAACAAGTTATAGACGACACCCTGTAACGAAATGGAAACTCGACCTAGTTTTTCCACTAGGACGTCGACCCTTTTGTTACACTTTTTCTTCTTCTTATGTCTTCTAGCCGTAGTAGGATTCTAGAAAATTTTGGCTCGCATTATATACACCCACACCATTCAAGTTCAGTAGTAAAATGCATAAATATGTAACGGACTTGCAAGAATGATTAGTTGCCACTAAAGATCTAAAGATTTAAGAACACTATGATGAGAATGAGACGCCATTTGGCAAACTGTTTGTTTGCCTTTGAATTCGTCTCTCTCAACATCTTGACTATACTGCACTGCGACCCACAAAAGGTGTTAATTTCGGCAACGGTATTTGGTACACTGTTGACGCTGACTGATGACAGTTTTTCCGAGTCGCTGACTGACAAACTGGCGACCACTGAAGATTCCAATTGGCACCAGCAACGCTCCTCCATCTTTATGTCAACAAAAGCTCAAAATATATGACGACAGACATCCTCCTGACCTGTGACAATTGACGTACAAAGATTTTAAAATTTTTAGTTTCTTGGGTCCTAAAAATATTTTAGAGAGGAATTCACAATATTTAGAGACCTGTGACTTATTGCATGTTTCAATGGTAAATCCCACAGATGACGACGCTGACGCTTCTCCATCCTTGAACAGCTCTTGCTATATTTTACACTTTACATGTACAACGCATACAAGCGATTACAGATTCAGCGAAAGTGAAAGTGTTTTTTGTGTACATAGCCACAGGCTTGCAGCAGCGTTCTTTGCATTGAATTAGTCAGGTAAAGGCCGTCGTGTTGATGACCGATTGAATAGCGTGAAGACGCAATCCAAATGAATTTTGCATTTGAAACCATGTTAATTTAAAAGCAGTGTGTCGAATTAGGTTTCCTGTGAAACAGTTTTTGAATCAATGTTTTACAAAAGTCATTAGAGCGTTTGCACTTTTGTTGGCGCCTTTTAAAATTTACGCATTAACTGCTGCGCCCTCTAGCAATTTATTTTCATGCTTTATTTTAAAATTTGTTCAACAAACTCTCAATGTTCTGGCTGGTTAGCCATGGAATTTGCTCAAAGTTTGTCTTGCTCACCCAAATCGTACATTCTTTTGTTGGGCTTGAAATTTAATTTTTAACGCTTGCAATAGTGATCCTTACGGTTTCTTAACTTGGAAGCACAAACAGCGCTTTTTTGGTGAATCTTAAAACTAGAAACGTACGAAGCGCCATCAGGTAGGAGCGTCAAGGAACTAAAATGCGTCCTAGGCAGAACAAAGACAAGCGTCACTCCTTTCACTTCCTTTCAATCATCCTGCAGCGTCAAGTAGTTCACTGGCGCTCAGCTAGGTGGCGCAAAACGGCAAGCTTTTGCAACGTTCTTTTAGACGCTGACGCTGTGAGACCTACTCGGCATGTATGCCTTGTAATCTTGATTAGTCACAGAGCTAATGGCGGCGCCATAAGAAAAAGTGAATGTATGCATGAGTAAGGTATTCTTGTAAGGCTTTTGAAAAGTCCCTTGACAATAGAATGTTATGTTATAATACGCAACCATAAGTTCTTGTATTTTGTATTTGCAACACCGCTGCTGGCAACGCATTATTAGCGCTGCTGCTACCTCAACTAGCAAAGTTAAATAGGTAGCGTCCTTGCGTTTTGCATTTGTTGCAACACTGTCGCTCTTTAGTTCATCGACATGTCTCAGGGTCACATGATGTACTTTAAGGGCTTTGCAACAGCAAACGCTTTGGGCCCTTTGGGTTTTACCAGCTGAATTTCACGTGATCACTGTATCAGACACTGTTTTTAAGTTTATTCTTAAATTTGAAACACTTTAAAGCACATTACTTGCTTCTAGCTAACAGTAGCGTTTATTTGACAGTTTGCAAATTTTCAACATTTCATTCACACTATATCACTTGATGGCAACATAGCAACAAAAATACTGACTGAACTATGTGTACGTGAGACTAGGATTTTACGTTGACGCTGCGGAATGCACCTAGACTCAGCATGGCAATGACAATTAAAATGATGCAAGTATGCTTTTGCACATGTCTGGAAACGATGCATTCCTAAAGCTTGTCCTTGGAAATTAACTGTGGAAGACAATTTAGTCGGCGGTTTTTAGTTTTTACGATGGGATGTGCAGTTTCAAATATTCATCAGCAAAAATAAATATATAAATAAGCGCACTTGATGAGCAGACTGGAGTTTATGTTCCTAGAAAATTGCATTCGAAAGCTGCATATTTTAGCATCCTTGTATATCCATCAACGCTGATTGATTACCGTTAGTTTCCAATTTCAGTCATTGTTGCTCATTATCAGTAACATCAAAGATGTAAAAATGTTCCATAGTCGCAGTAACAATAAGCGAACAGCGTCACAGGAATTGTGACCTTGCACAAACGCTTAATGAGCGTCGTCACAACGGCTGTTTCAGACACGTTTGTTACTATTGATGCGATGTGTACTTGAACACTTGCAACAGTCTTGACACGTTATCGAAAGAACGGCATTCACATCGTTTGTACATGTAGCAGAGCATCGAACTTTGAAGGTCATGTCAGGAGGTTTCGAGCAAGCGCGCAGCGCGCGCTGCGCTCTCGCTGCGTTTTTACCGCTGTCTAACTCCATATGAAACCCATTACAAAGTTGCTGGGTGTTTCGGCTTGCAGTTTGATTTCCCATTGTTTACCATGGAGTCATGGTCTGCTGCCTACTTTTGCTGGAGTCAGCTATGGCTTTCTCCGCCATTATTGCAATCCATCTTAAACTTCGACGTAGTTAAAAGCAATTAAACAACGTTCCGTAATGTTTTAAAAATGCCAAGGGCTTATAATAATGGCAGATACTCGTGGTGAAGCTCATAATTTTTTATAGTCGTTGATCGAATCCAGTTGAAGGAGGTTCTAGTTCTGACTAAACTGGAACTGAAAGCCAAGCAACGTGGCGGGTGTCTCATGATGATATTTGCTTAGGCGTAAAATCCTTGAACAATTATTAAATCAGCGGAAATTATAGCTATTAAATGTAGCTCGGAGGTGGGACATCGTACGTTTGTATTAGTAAATATTAACATTACGACAAATAAGAACAACGTAAAAATCAAGTAATTAAATCAAGCCTTGGAGACTTCCTTCGACCAGAGAACAGCTGGGATCTAGGACTAGGAGTTGCTGAAATCTCCGAAATTTGCTCCAAGCTGAAAAGAAACCGTGAGAAATCTCCAGAAAGAAATTGCTTCATACATGGACGTCACTGGGCCTTTTGGCTACTGCTACTGCTCCAAGTCCTAGATTTCTGGAGTTGACGGCAGTTTGTCGGCATGACACAGTTTGGGGTCAGTCGTTGCTCACCTCCTGATTGCTGGTGGCAGGGACGGATTGCACATGTTGTTAGTTTTTCGTCTGCCCCAAAGTAAATATTTCAAGGAGTTCAACTTATGTTCCACCATAAAAAAGCCTTTAGCGAAAAATTATGGTGCATTTCAAAACGCACTATTGTTTCAAATCTGTGTGGTGCATAAAATCAGGTGCATTCTGCCATTCAGCACCTGTCCAAAATTCCGTCAGAAAAATTTAGGCCGACCAGCAGCCACCAAACCAAATGACTGTCATCACCCGATTAATGTTCCAAATCCGAACTGACAAAAACTTTAAGACTACTGCTAATTATAGGGCAAAAAATCTCTTTGGTAAATACCAATATGCACTTTTTCATCTTTAGGGCCTGGAAATGCGTTTGTGAATTAAATATATGCCTTTGACTGATATATAAACTGATAATGAACAACGGTTAATCTCCACAATGTTGATCTATAGAAACGATCCACTTGTCGTTACAAAACTGTACCACCAACCAACACAGTGAACACAGCCGATGCAATTCATACACGGAACAAATAAACTTTTTGTTTGCTCTCTCTTGTGAATCTGTGTTAAGTTAACATTATCATGTTATGGCTCATATAGTCTTTTGGCCAGAAGCCTGTAGGAGCGTGTATGTCGCTAGAAACGTCCAATAGACCCATTGAATTCGCTATGGCTTTGAAAGGTCGTTGCATCCACGTCTAGAACTGGGTCAACCTTTGCTATCTTTATACACTTGTATTGGTGGAGCAACAACAGTTTCTAGAACTCGCCGCCATATGTATATGTTGCATGGAGACCAATTTAATCGACGTTCATTCCAATGTCTGGCTTTCTGTCCACCAAAAGTGGACCACCACCAGCAATAGCCTAGGTTAAAGTAGTGAACTTGGTAATGAAGAACAACGAGGAGTAGGAACAAGCTTATAACTATTATTGTTGACCTGGATTTTTCTAGGAGCAGCGTTGATGCTACAAAATTGCTAAACAAAAATAATGCAATGGAAGAGCTTAATGGAACTATATTGAGTGTATGTTGCAACGGCGACAGTAAAAGTGTCCTTAGCAACGTTCAGTGGCCCCAAGTCCTTGGTTGCCAATTTCCCATGGCTGTCCAAGGCCACGCGTCCCTTTTGAACTCGTCATAATCGCAGCAGCCCCTGCAACGACGCTGTCTACGTGCATCCTCTCACAATTTGTCAATTTTTGCAATTTTGTACAAGCGCCATGGGTAGGTTGCAGGGGCTGTGTGGGGACTTGAAACTTGCTCAGCAATAATACACTTGAAGTGGGAACGTTGGCAAAAGGTTCATGCATCACTTGGTGTTGCAGATTCATCCCTTTTCGAAGTGCTGCTCCCACAGCTTTGTTTGAAATAGTCGCGGCATTGTTGGGTGCTGTTTGGTCTTAACTTTTCAAGGGTGTAGACTTAAAATATATGTAATTTGATCATCACTTACAAGATTAATATTAATTAATACTGACTAAAACGTTTTTCAAGAAGCTTGCACATTGAACTAAATATTTTGTAGGCAAGTTAATAAAAGCGGTAATGACATTCAGAGAAAAAGTAGGTCCATCCATTGGTACTCACTGCACCAACGGCTGATTTGTTCTGGTATCCACCAGAAATGTTGACAATTAATACTGACTGTGAGCTCTTAAAATACATGTGCGTCTTCGAGGATCAAAGAGAGTGAAAGCAAAATGAGGGCAATACCAGATTGACAAACGAGTATTATTCATGAGCCAAGTTTGTCAGCCAGCAGCAGAGGCTTCCTCACTTGCCATTTTATTGCGAATCTTGTTCAAAGTTATTGTGAACATGTTCCAGTCAGTAATGGTGTTGGGGCTTGGAAGTTGTCTTGCAAACTGATAAGTTTCAACATAATGGCACTACTATCATGACAATTCCAGGCCGGGTCAAAGTACCAGATCGTAGCGTTATTGCAGCACATACTTTTCATGATAGCAACATTGATACTCATAAACATCCTCATTACATTTTGTAGGTCAGAGTTGACTGCCAACAGCTGCTGATGAATATGGAAGAGCTTAAGGATGTAGCGAATAAGTGGATAGAAAAATTGCAATTATCAGATTTCTATAGTACAACGCTATATCTTGGTACTGACTGACTGACATGACATCTCTGGCCCATGACCTAGCAGTGAGAGTAAATGCTTAACTATACAAAAACTATGGCTCTTGTGGTGTTATCATCAAGAGCCGTTAGTTCCATATCGATATGCGTGGGTGGTATCGTCCATTAATTACATGTAGCGATTCTTCAGCTCTTCCGCCTCTTTTGGTCTACTTTTCTCATCTTTCTCTCCTGGTAATCTAATCAGCGTCCATACACGCTTGCAGCGTTTGTGTATATTTATATGCGGTTATACGAACCGGGAAGTTGTCAAAGGGATGACGCTATTGCTCGTTCAAGTGCTGAACTAACGGCAGCCAGAGTAGGTCAGGTCGTTGTTCATCTGCAGCAACAAATATGAGCGCCATGTGTTTAATGCCAACTTGTCAATGGTATCAACGAGAAAAATTCACATGCAGAAATGAGATTCAGGTTTTTGAAAAACCATTAAATTCCAGATTTTTTCTCCATCCTTAACTATAGCTGGATACTAACCAACCAAATCACAATTCACTTTTAATTTTTGAAAGTTGTAGATAAATAGCTCGCTTTTCCTCTGTTGTCCTCGAAATTCTTGTTGAAAACCTTCATTGTTTCCATGGGGATCTTATGTATTGATTCAGTTATTTTCACTTATCAAATTTCAATTACATACAATTTTTCAGTACTTTAGGGCGACACTTATATTTAGTTACGTTTGAATACTAACAACTAAAGTTGTGCATTAAGTGTAGCAAACTTTATACTAGCTCCATTGTCTCCGTTTTAATCAACTGCTATTTGTTTCCAATACCGTGGGACATCCTCAACTCACACACAGCTTTTAGTTTGCAGCATTGGTAACTATCGAACCTCAGTCAGTAATTAATACGTTGTTGCGTGCATCAAAGCTACTCCAAATGGCAGTTTAGGTTTCATCGCTGTTCGTGGCGGCGGCGGTGACGACTTCCGGGCTGGATCCATCCATGCTCTACTTTGGGTTCATAGGCGACATGCGGAAATACTGTATGAGTGAGGAGTGATTGAGTGCTCATATTATACATGTATATACGTTTGGACGATGGAAGTTTACCTAGGTTGTTTATGCTGCTGGTTAAGTTGCTACTTTTGTCAGACCATTATGCACACACAAACGTGGTCACCTGTTCCTGTACCTCCTGCTAAACGGCGTTATTTGATGAAGAGTGATGCGAATCAGCAACGTTTTTCACTTATAGTTCTACAAATTTTAAATTTTTCCATTTGTCCCGGGATGGTTCTAAGTCATATTTTTGTTTTTAGCTGATTGATCTGGGTGCATTTTTGAATTTTAGCCAGAATCCAACGTAAACTTGTAATAAAATCCAGTTTTACAAAACTTTACAATGCCTCTCTTGGCAAGGACAGTCCAGTAGACGTAAATTCTTTTTCCTGAGGGACTTGAAACATTTCATAAAAATGTCAATGCTATTTGAAAATCATTTCACATTCAGCCAACGGTATATATATACACGGATAAATGAATGGGAGGTGTACTTGAACATCTTGCTCAAAAAGTACATTGGGCCTTTATCTGACCTTAGACTACTTGAATCTCGCTCGGACCATGTGCCGTTATATATTCACGGGATACACGACCCTTGTAAAAAACTCATCATCATAAACATCCTAATTCCAGAATGGAACATCTTTTTCTGGACAACTTAAAATGCCCAAAAGCTGATGACGGGCTATTCCAGATCCATAATCCCATCAGCCAGAGCCAATTCTATAGGGAAAAAGCAACGGTTTTCTGAAAACGGTACAGGCAATTATTGACGCGGTCATCTTCATTCTTCTTGTAAAATCCTGTTGGTATTTTTGAAGGTCTTGTCAAGGCTACTTGATGCCGGTTCCAAAGTCATGGAAAAAGTTTTATTGTTCACACCCATAATATAATTTATGGATATGTACCCAAAATCCACAATTAGTAACATAAACAAAAGTGACTGTATATACTGCTGAAAAAGCTCAGAATTTTAGCGCTCGTAAAGCCTTGGTATAATTTAAAAATCCAAATTTAATTTTTTAACTTTTGGTTTTGCAGCTCTATAGTACGCAAGTCTACCGGCGTCCCCACTTCCGCTGGAAGACTTCCAGAGAAGCTTCAAGTTCGTTGACATTGAAGATTGTGCGTGTGCAACGGATCGATATTTCACACAAAGAGCATCTTTCGTTGGCAACGAAATAGTAGCAGCAACAGCCGCTACTTTCCCACGCTCCCCAAAACCGCGACCTTTTGGATGCTGCTACCGGGAACCTAACGGAATCTAACGGCTTCACTACAGAACCAAAAACTTTAAATCAAGGATCCCAACTTTCCCACCGAGGAAGTCCCAACTTGTCTAATTCAACTGTCGCTACCCTGGACTCCGCCGTAGGACATGACGTGACGAGATTGATGAGCAATTCAAGTAAAATGAAAGGTAAGTACACAAACCATATTCAGAGGTCTCCCCATCAGACTTGCATTCATTCGGCAAAAGAACCCAGACAATTCTATCAAAACTTTCCACTTCCGGCTAGTATTCAGCTGATGGAATCTGCTCAAAAACCATTGCCTTACAAGCCATTAGTTCCGTCATCCGGAAGACTTGTAAAACTGCAAAGACACCAAAGCAGAGTGCATACAGTAGACTTGTAACTTGAACTTCAAAAAACGTTAAACGTTGAGCCTTGTACGTGCTACAGCACATATCAGCTCCCTGCGCTATTTGTTACCCGCCTCAACCCAAGAACGCGGAAGTACAACAAGTTCCATGTTAGTTGACAGCGGGGAAAGTTCCGTTTCCACAGCATATATATAGCGGCGGTGGGCGCTTTTAAAACCTTACATAATATCGATTTCGCTATAGTAGCGTTCACGTGGCTGGGGGTTTTGAGGTCGTTGCTCTTGCTTGCTTCACAACATCGATTTCCGGAAAAAACCCGGGTATTGCACTTGCTCATCGGCAAAGTTCTTTCCTTCTTCCGCGTTCATCCTCCGCTAGTTCAAGTTGCATCGTTGGTGAATTATACGGCTTTTCGTTACTGTCTTTCCCGCCGGTTGTCGTTGGCAGTACCGTTTGTTTGCGTGTGTGCCTGACCTGGGGAATTTCTCCGAATTCCCCGAGAATTAGAGAGGCCACCAAAAGTTTTACCCGTTTCCATGATGATGAAACGTGAATCTATCTGAAATTTTTATGAGTTCAAAGAGTCAAGTTCTCAATTTAAACTCACTTTTATGGTATTTGCTATTCGGTCTCTGAGGAGGTAGCTACAATTTTGATAGTATACATAAATTCGTGAATCAATCTTGAATTATGCTGTAACACTCGCATTCTTTGCCATCTGACACGCACATTGAACCAGGAAACGAGTGCATAAATTTCATATGCACAGCATTGACTTATATCAAGATTTTGTAAAAAAAGATTTGCCAGTCCTGCGTGCGTTGTTTACATTGTTGCCTAGTTTTTACAGGACGATGAAAGTTGAATGACGTTTTGCGTATAAACATTAGATGCTTGAGAGACCATAAACAAAAGGGGAGATTTGGATCTGCAAAATTTTGCAAGTTGCATAATCTGAAACTGACTGACTAAAAGACTCACAGACAAGCCGACCAAGTGACTGACCGTCTTGTACTTGTACTTTTACCTTATTTCCGGTTGGGGTTATGAACTATCATAGCCCACTGTTGGAGCCAGAATAATAATATAATAACGTCTGGAAATTTTTGTGTCTTTAATATTTAAATTGGATCCCAGCAAAAAACTGGACTAAAAATTCTGTGCTGTTTCGTGAAAACAAATTGCTTGTTTTATTTTCGCAAATATATATAAACTCCACAAGACTCAAATGACACTAGATACAAGACAGACCTGACGTGGGCTTTATTTAATCAGTTTTATTTTCGACATGCTTCCCGTATGAATGAGTCATCTAGATTTTTGCGAATTTGCGCCGTAACCCGTAAACGTGTGTGACGTTATTGTTTCCGGGTTGGTCCAGATCCAGGTTGGCGGAAGTGATAAAGTTTTGTGGACCGGTTGTTGACGTGGTGGTTGCGGTATTTGCTTACGCTTTTGCAGATTTTGAACCTGGCGCTAGTAAAGTTGCAATTTTGTTTTGGATGCTTTGCCTTTTACTTTTGAAAATTGAAATAGCCTTCAACTGTATATATACTTGTACTTTGAAGGGTCATTTCTCAAGCTTGTGGAAGACTTGACTTAAGACGTGGACTTCTTCTTGCAGGCTCTTGACTGGGTTCAAGGGAATTTAAAAATTGCAAAATTTAAAACACAATGCGTGCCTGTTATCACACTCTTTCACACAGCAGAAACATACAATCCCATACATATTTGCAGACACACCTGACCATTATCAAAGAACCAGAAGGATGAGAAACGATGAGGAATGATTACGTTACGATGCGAATTTCCTGTGTCTTGTATCGTCGTCGTCGTTGAGCAACTTTTGCAAGTTGTAGACTTGGTTGAAGAATACTGGGGACTTGCGGTGTGGTGTAGGATTGCATAAGGCTTCTGCTTAAGTCATTCTCAACTTGAGCAGTGAGTCAGGTTTGTTGGTTGGGCGCCTTTGAATTCGCTTTCAGAAGCTCAAGCGTAAAACTGGTACAGTACACAGCACTATACAAGCTCATCCCACGATGATGATAATTAACAGTATCAAATTGGCGTACACGGTTTTGTGCAACATTGCTTATTGCACTTGCTGTAGTAACTATAACTAACAGGATTTTGCTTTGCTATTTTTGAAATCAGAATCTTATTGAGTAACCATCGTCCTCCTCGTCAATGCCAAAGCTTCGAATCGGTGAAGGAACTTTGAACATAGATATTCACTAATTGTAGAAGACAAAGTCCATTAGTGCAATTTATCATTGGCTTGCAAAACTGTAAATGCTCCGCGTGCGTAAACTTTTTGAACTTGAAGTATCTCTTGAGGGTTTTCTATAAATCCGATTACGGTCAGACAACTCAAGATAAATTCCATCTTGAATACATGTGCTCAGCATTATGCTCGTGTCTTTCTCCAATGCATATTGTCGACCTTGGTCAACCTTCAGCCCCCCTCAAGTTCTCCGCTAAATTTCCAAGAAGGCATCGTCGATGTGACACGTGCTCGCATGGCCTGGAGTGTGATTTTGTAGGGCTACCAACGAAAGTAAACGTGTCCGTGGCTTTTTGTCGGTTTCAAAGCACTTGACGCAGGAATCGGTATGGAGGAAACCAAGGTAGTCAGCTGTCGCTTAACCAGAGGGCGCTGGTATCAAATCGTTGGTTTCGTTTCGCTACCGTTTCGTTGCTGACTCTGGGCCATTGCCACTAGGGCAGACTGACTGACTGACTTGACTCCCACCACCTCCTCTTACTACTTGACTTTTTGTTCCTCGCCTCATTGCTAAAGCTAGAGCTTTAGCAGCAGCTGAGCTCACTTTTGTATTGAAGAATAGCACAATGGCGGCTTTGGCAATACACTGCAAAATTATTACGGCAGAGAGCGAATCTGTGACAACGACCTGACACACAAAACTATACAATTTGGACCAAGGGTGAAGGGCATTTCGAGTCATGTAGTTTTTCAACGAAACCTATATTCAGCATGCTTAAATGCTTATGCTGTATTCCTTGCTATTATTCACCCCTTTGGTTCTTGTTATATTTTTCATCTCTTCATTGCCTTCAGCCTTATAGCATCGTAATAACGTTCTTGTACTTTCCATAGGGGTAATCCCTATTTTAGCAACTCAAGTTTAACTGTATATACTGAACTGAACTCTATGGAGCCATGTATGTTTTTGCTTGCTTGATTTGCTGCTTACCTTAGACTACTGCTGTTAATGCATCCTTGAACGCAAGGGGTAAAGGATCTACCTTGTACTGTATTTAGTTCAGTGGCAACAATCAGTTGGAGAAATTTGCGAATTTTCCTCAATAGATTACAACTAAAAGCTACTCTTACCAGCTTGGAAAAAATACTTAGACCACACATTACGAATACTGAAAGGCTTCAAAAAGCATTACAAACATTTTTGCTGGAAATGGGCAGACAATTTTTTTTCAGTTGAGCGTTTTCACTAATGCTTTTGGTGACTTTAATAATTATTTTTAGTCAGTCTCATTAATCTGCCTGCAAAAGTGCTTGACATTTAGTAGCTTCATCTTCTATCGCTTCTGAAACTTGTTTCTGACCCCATCAAATATCGTAGGACTGACTAGCAGGTGATTGACCAAGGTAAGGTCGGACCTTGAAGTACTTGTCAATAGTCTTTCAAACTTACATTAAATTTAACTGACTACATACACACTTCTGACGCCCTTTTAAAGCCATCTCCCTTACAAACAATGCGAATTTACCATTACTATTTCAGCTCCTCCAAGAATCAATTCCCACCTTGTCTTACTTTCCTATAGCAAAAGTTAATGTACTTGCGGCCTTTGCCAATGATATACGTGTAAAAGACATGTTTTGATCTCAGCAACAGATATTACGGCAATAATTACGACGACGACGACGACCAACTAACCAAAGATTTCAAGGACGCCTCTCTTATTCCTCACTCTCGCTTTCGTTCGCCCAAAGCTCTGTACTTCAAAGACACTTTGCAGCGCAGCAGCAGCAGCGCTGCGCGCTGCAGCGCTTCTCCTCGCTATTATCTCATCTTTGTACGTGCTTCATGTAATACGATTAACGTTAAACACTTTGATTCCTCACTCTTTTGCTTTCGACAATATATTCCTCTACACTTTTGGTGGCCTTTAAAAAGACGTTGTCCCTTTGGCCTTTACCTAGTAAGGGATCGCGTTGCTAAACAAACTGTGGCTGTCGAAGACGCTGATGACGACGACAATAACAAATGCCATTCTTGACGTCTCCTACTCTTTTGAAAGCCTTTACTTCTGCTGTTGTTGTTTGTTGATTTAAAATACCGATTGCTAAAGAACTCAAAGTGCGTATTTATACTTGCAAAAATGCTGTACAGCTCTGACAATGTTAATGAAAAATTAACCAGTGTTAATATCTGCACTAGCATTAAATTTACAAAGCTAATGTTGGCACTATAAGCCCATGCTATTCATGCAGTAACAAAAACATGAGCTCAGGAAGTGAAAGTGGTGATTAGCAAAAATTCATATACATGTAATATATGGAGCTTTAATTAATTTATTAATTTTGTTGCTCCAACTTCTTCAAACACTTGCCCGTGGATGGTAATGCAGCTTCAGCTTTTTAACCGACGCTTTTGGTCAATACAAAATCCCCGTTATATACTCCATTACATGGACATGACTGACTACAAGACACTATCAGCCCCCCGAGTTTATCTTTTGCAAAGCCTATGACAAATACACGTATTTACAATTTATATAAACCAAGTAAACTTTAGCTTTGACTTTGTGCTGTAATCAGAATCGCAGGAGCGTCAGTCAGATTGGACACAATCGACTATGACTTTTTGACCAAAAAATAACATGACAACGCTTCAAGAAATAGAGGTCGGTGCTATTGAACTTGTGGCCCATTTAGCGGGAGCTCTTTGCCAATTTCTAGAAATGGGGCGCAGCATATAATACGCGATATAGGAGCCACAAAAGCTAGGCGTTCCAGTAAACCAACTCTTGGTTCCTACGATGGATTCTTCCCGTTACAAAGTATACAGAGACAAAGCTAACAACATACATACACACACACCTTTCCTAAATTCGTTGCACCCGCCAGGAGTAAAAGTGTGCCATGCCATTGGACTCGTAAAAAGTTATTCTGGACATGGCATTTAGTCATTGCTTATGCTCTTGTTCCAACTTGTGAGAAATGACTGAACAAGGGGTTCCGTTCCGTTACAAAAAAGATACAACGTAAATATATATCTTTAGCATCCTCTTCTTCTTCGACAGACTTGCTGACTGACAAAACCGAGACGGAATTTTGGAACGGAGAAAGTGATGGCGAATCTGGCATCGCCCGTCCGTCCCGTTCCAACACATTGAGGCAGCCGTCATACTATGCGGCGGCTTTTGGTTCGTGCATCCACATAAACTTACATGGAGAGCCAAAAAGCCTTCTTCTTCTTCCATACTCTTCTAGCAGACCTCAATATGAACATAGTTCATTGGCTTGACACCATTCCGGATTGTAAACCCACATTGTAATCTAACGCAGTATATACAAACGACCAAGTCGTCGTCGTGTGGGGAAATGGAGTTTGTCTAACACGTCGTCGTCAATATGGGGGTTGTCGTGGTGGTGGTGGCACCAAAAAGCAATGGCTTCTAATAATGGGGCTGGAGGGACGCTGCTATTGGCGCTTACAGCGTCGGCAATGAACTACCGGTTGCTCCTATTTGCGCTGCACTACTTTTTCAAACTATTCTCAAGTTCTGTGGCAAGCGAACAAAACTCTTTTTTAAAAATGGCTAATAGCCCAATACCGAGCCTATGGCACCAAGTACTACAGATTCAAAGCGCAGCGCTTCCATGTTAGTTTCCACCGCTGCAGCGCAGAGGGCGCGCGGAGCGCGCCGCGCTGCCTCTGCCTCTTGTTGGCAGGAGCGCCGGCAGTATGCAATACTTTAGCCTCTATTTTTTGAACAGCCATGAACTGCTCCGATGGCATAAGCGTTGACGACGCCATTCAAAATCAGCAGCGCTGCTGCTGCTCAAGTACATACGCTGCTGACCCACTTTTGGACAAAGTTCACTTACCTCTCCTTCACTTTGTACATGTAGGAACGAGTAGGTGGGGATTTTGAAGGCAAAGTTGGTAGTTGGTTATATCGGCACTACACATGGACGCTTCGTTTATTCTTACAGTTCTATAATGGTAAATTGGACTGTACTTTGAAGATGACTGTGAAAAGAGCATAGACACTCCTGTCGCTGCATCAGATTTCAAAGCGTATACCTGTAAATTTTGCAGGCAAATCCTGCATTTGTGCTGCTGCTGCTAGTATTAGCAAATGCTGAAACTCTCCACAGATTTCTGACTGTCACCACACGACATCTTCTATTGTTCCTCGACAAATGTTTGCCATTTGATAGCTGTTGCAGATCTCAGGTGTGATGTTGAATTTGTGTGAATCACGCAAATATTCCTGCCTTTTTGACGACGTATATATGCTTGTTGTATATTTTAGTTTAGCTTATATTATATATACATGCGGATTCTACTGACTGACTGACTTGTATCATCCGTATGATCAGCATTAATTTTTATTGTTATCAAAAGCCCTGACGAGTTCGTTGCCACTATTGTTGACTTTGACTAGGCTGACCTAAATTTTCCGTTCCTCCTCATCACCACCACCACCAACAAAATCAACGATGTATGTAAGTAGAATCCTCCACCATCAACCACCCACTTGAAGCTAAATCCAATCTCGATAGAGTCCTATAGCTTATGGCAAGTTGAAGGAAGGTTCTCGAAGTCAGGTGTGTATGGTTGTTGTAGTAGCGTGACCAGAGCATAACGTTACCATGTGACACCGATCAGGTTCCAGTAGGTAAAAGACCCAGATTAGGTTATGGCGGTTCTTGTTGTAATGTACTTTCTCTTGGTAACGGAGCCAAAAGGTTGCAGTAATGGAGAATGGACTATGGACGAAAGGGAAATTGGGACACAAGACTCTTGAACTTTGTTTCACGCCGCCCATGTATTCTTATATATACACGATGTTGCAATCAGCAGGCTTCTCAACATTATATTCTCAGTCAGGGTTTACGTGCATCAGATTGTAGGCCTGCTGCCTTCGATATTCGTATCGTTCGTAGGGCAATGTTGGCTCAGAAGGCTTTTCCCGCTACAGAGTTCCGATTGCCGCCCGCCCTTAATACACCCTTAATAATATGGCGAAAGTTCTTGTTGTTTGAATAACCTCTTCAACTCACAGTTTAGTTGCAGCAGCAGGATCCATCCAAATGCTCAAAGTCCAAGTTTAAAGCCAATGCATATAAAAGGACCGGATGAATATTAATACAGCGAAGGGTTGGTTACAATTTTTGAGTCATGCAAAATCTTGAACAAATCTGCAAGAGCAGTTTTCCCTTTCAGTCGGCCTTGTTCGGCCTGGCGAGAGGTAAATAAACGATAACGTTCGTTGCTTGAGACTGGGTTAAGAAGAAACGGTGTTGGAGGAAGATGTAACGAAAGGAAGAAGAAGTGCGTTAGTTATGTCGTGTTTATATTTGCTCAGAAAGATGCAATAAGGATGAAGGAGAAGCCTGACTGAATCATACCATCATCTTCAACTTTTCTGTAGTATATACTTAGTTATGACCGTCTTTAACTTTCATTTTCAACTGAACAAAGCATAAAAATTGAATTCAAAAGTCTCGCTTTAAAATAGCAGAAAGTAAAAGTTGGTGGTAATTTTTCTTGAGGCTATTTTGGAGGATATTCGTTCAAAGAACGTAAAAAATGTTTATTTGATTTAGCCAAACCTGCGATTCTGAAAAAGAAAAAGTGATTTGTCTTTTGGCTAGTCAGCGAAAATTCTTGAATATTTATTCTTATATACAGCTGACTAACCACAATCCGACGCGCTTTAAAATTACACAACACTTTGGTGGTGTACACCGCACCACAAAAACTGGGCCTACAAAAACAACGGCCTTCTTAGCGTCTTCTTCAGCGATCAAGTCGATTAATTTCCATTACGTGGTTAACTAACACGTTGTTTACGTTTAAACGCGTATTCTTCCACCTCATCGGTTTCTGAAACCAGGTTAGGCCACGTTACCTACATTGCACAGTCATCTTTGAAGTCATCGCACACAACCATGACTCGCCTCCACTTCCGGAACCAGCTTGTACAGCTGAAGCGTTAACTGATTCAGCTTTTTCCCTGATAATTCTCGATAAAACTGTTTCTGCGAGCTTTAGTTTGAAGTGCATACATTTATGGAGTTTCTTGTGAAAGATTGCACAACCTTTTAGAATTTTAATTCCACCCTGTACAGATTTAATCGACTAGTTTTCTGGGCTAAAAGTTAACGTCCGTTTGCTATATAACTTTGCTTCGTTCGTTGACTTTCTGGCAAGTCGTTACTTTTTTTCCATCTCCTGTATCGATCAACAAGGAAGTGATTTTTGTACCAAGAAAAATATACAAATAGCAGCTGACAGCCTGATATGAAGCTTGTCCTCTTCAAAGCTTGCATTTCGATAAAATTCTAACAGACAGACAAGGCAAAATTAGTGCCAGTATTAATTATCGCCCGTATCATCTTTTAATGAAATTACCTGTAATTATCCTCAGGTGCTAATGAATGTTTTTTTTGCAAAGCTGTATGCTGGCCCTTCTCTAATAGAAGGGGAATGAATTACCTTGGTTGTTGTAGTCGTCGTTGTGAGGTTTATTCACCTTTTCTCTATTATATTCACTGTGGATATTAAAAGTCCTTCAGGATGAGAACAAAAGATAGTGAAATCTCGTTCAGTCATAGATGAGAGTATAATGCGTGTCTATGAAAAAGATTCGCACATTTTCGCTACTCTCACTCTCACTCCTTCCCATTATGCCATTATCAAACTGCAAATCTTGATCATCGAGGAGAAGGGAGGGGAGGAAGCGGCAAAAGTTTCACCCCCTTAAAAGGCCCTCAGCTTTGCAGCTTATAATATGGTTGAGAAAAAATCCCTCGAGAGCGGAATAGGGAAAAGGCGTTGGATTCCACCCCCGTCTCGCCCATTCCATGTACGTAAATGCGTAAGCCATGACAATACTGACAGACATTGTACTTCAAACAGCGGAACAAATCTCAATTAAGCTATACACACACATACACATGATGATCAACCTGATGATACAACATTATTGCCATATTACGTGACCGTGCCATTCCCAAGGGTTGTTGGAATTGACCTTTCTTTCTTGACTTGTTGAAGCCACTCACCTTTGGCAAAATCTTTTTACTCGCTCAAGGCACTTTTCAAATGAAATCAGCCAAATTTTTTAAAAAGGTTCTTGAATTTCTTCCCAGAAATCTGCAAAACTTATCATATCATCAATTGACTCCGACAACGGAGCAACAGGTGTCTGGACAGGAAACATGTGCGTAGTCAACACATTTCATACGGGCGACAAGCCCTACGCCTGAGCGTAGCGTAACAGTAATGAGCGGCGTGTACTTGTATTGTATCCGTTCTGTTCCGTTGCTCCTTCCGTTTTTGTCTGGACTGAATTCCAGTACCTGAGATGAGCGTTTCTGGCATTTATATATTATATTACCGTTGCTTTTTATTGCTGTATAATACACGACCCTTTTTGGCAAGCCTTTTGTAATAGCCTTTGGTATAAGGAGAGGTCGAGCGGACATTGGCTTTTCCGGAGAAGTATTGCGAAATTTTGGCCAAAGTTGCTCTTTCCTGCCTTTTTACACAAGTACACAAGACAAAACAGGGAAGGGATCAGTGGCCCTTTGCTGGCGACATGGAATCCTTTGGTTTTTTAGGCTTGTGTAGGGTTCATAAAAGTACCGTAGGAATTCCTCCACATAGTAAATGCTCCTTTAGGGTTCTTTAATAATTTCTTATGGAAATATCATGTAGGAAGTAAGGTATTCCAACCAAAAACATTATCAACACCAATGCTAAAGCTCTTCAAGTCCCCACGGAGGTTATCGAACGTTTAATCGCACGTGGTGACTTCTTTTTGGCCTGGTCAGTACTTGAGTACTCACTCATAACTGGGCTTGGAGTCCAACTACGTAACTTTTGTGTTTTTGAGCCATTACATGACTAAATGGCGAATAATAATGCGTGTCTTGTTGTATATATCAAAAGACGTAACATTTTACTGTTACATGACGACGATGATGAGGATAAAAGTGAAATTGATGTGAATCTTGAACAAGAAAATGAAAGTTGTTTTGCACGGCCTCTTGACTTGGTTCAAAGGACGCGAGAGTGAAAACCAGGAAGAGATTCTCATAAGAATCAAGTTTGCCACTGCCACTACTATTATACACATGTTTCCTTTGCTTGCTTTTGAGCTTCAAAAGCTCCCAAGTATTTTGATCTACTCGAAGTCCTCAAGATCGTAGAGCCTTTGCAGTTTTGAATCAAACTTCTTACAATCCTTCAGCACTTGTAAAAACATTGCGAGTTGCCTTGCCAACAAACCTCTTGGTTTCGCTGATGCATTTTTGCCATTTTCTCTTTTTCCGATACAAAAGCTTCTTCCGAGTACAATAGGCCCTTGCCGTTCGTTATTTAACGCTTCTCAAAAGCGACATTCTAAATTCTATGCACCACCGTCGCCATCCCTTTTAGCAAAGTCCGCAATTAGACCATTCAAGTTTCTCTGATTTTTTCCAACGGTTCGTTAGTCTTGGTTTAAAAGCAAATCAGAGTCGTGTGTTCCACTCGTTTCACGCCAATCCCACCACCACTCTTTTGAATCATCAAACTTTGCTCAAGGGAGTGCGCCATGCACTCAGTCATCATTCAACCTTATATAATCAGCTGTTTTTGACAATGAATCTACACAAGGATACGCGTTTCCTTAATGGCAATAAGAGACGACTTGAAAACTTTCACTTGCTCTCCTCCTGCCGTCTCTCTCAAAGGAACAACAACTCTCTTCCTTGTTCGATTACATGATGATATTATATTATTATTCGCAAAGGTTCTAAATGTGTAGGTTTTTTAATGGACTGCTGCAGTCAATGGACTTGTTAAAAAAACACAGCCCCTTTGTCTTGGTCATGGGGTAAGGCCTGCAAAAGGGTTCAACAAACGGCTCAAGTCATCCTTGTTAACTAACAAAGTACCCTTTGCTTGTTATATCACGACAATCGAGAAATTTTACCGGAAGTGGTGAATGTACTGTGAGTGACCCTTGGGCCTGAAGTCGTTGAAAGCCTTTGCAAGTCTTCGAGAGAAACATCGAGGAACATCGAGGAACATTGGCAAAAAGACCGTTGACTTCCAACGCCAACAACAACAACAAGTACTTAAACAGCGCAAGCTTCGATATGACGCAACTCTCTTATCCATTTCTTCCTTACTATACTGACCTAGAATTTGAAAAGTTTTTCATTTGATAAGATGGCCAAGGGTCATGTGGCGGACATGTGGCAGACACGAGCCTTTTTGGACTTTTGGTTCTTGGGCCTCCAAAGTCCACCAGTGTCCAGCTGTCGCTCTGCAAGAATCAAACGGTTCATCCTTGCTCGAGCCTTGATCCACCTCAGGAGACAAGGGAAAGAAAGCAGACCCTGAATTACCCTTTAAGGCCAGCAAGGACCTTGATTTGGATCAGGGGAAAATAGATTGAACCAAAATGATGATGATGATTCTCCAAGGGCCTTAGTCTGGAACCTTATACTAGGTCAATCGACATGTACGTATTTGAGTGGAGGAGCTGTATATAGCTGCGGCACACGACTTGAATCTCGTTCACGTTTTGTAAATGTTCCTAAGGCTTTTATGCTTGCTCTAATAAAAGCTTCATTCCAAGAATTATTCTACGTCTTGCCCCAGATTTCCTGAGGAATATACGTATCAAACTTGTGTAATTGAAATTGTAATCAGCAGCAAAAGTGCTGCAAGAAGTATATATAACCTTCTGGAAACACAGATTTTTGTGAATGTCAAAAGTATGAATGATGACAAAACTATAGAGTGAAATTAGAGCTGCCTGGACTGAAGGAGCAGGTGATACTTCTGCTATTATTGGTGATGGAGCAAAATTTGTTCTACGTTTTGTGTAGCCTTGTGGTCCAACAATGCGGCTACTAATCGGCATTTGCTTCGATACAATTACTATGAATGGATCTTTCCAAGTCCGATGGACAAAATATCAAAAAGTAGCCTTGGGTCCTGCTGTTGCTGCTGTTTGTTGTTATGCTCACTTACTTAGATCTTGCGGCCGGTGAGCGTGTGTCAAAAATTCTAGAATAATGACAATTCAATAATGCTCTCAATAATACCCGTGCCGGCCGACACATGTGGACATTAGCTTGGGTAATGGAAGGCATAGTGTCGGAGCGATTGTTCCGAATCGCCTGGGCGGTCCTACAAAATAAATATACAACAACTGTTTGAATGGATCTTTGAAAGAAACTGTAGAAACTGCAAGTGACGGTCGTCGTCGCCGAAGAAATCAAGTGGAAAAGATCAAAGGGTTGCTCCTGCTGGTATCCTTGAAGTGTGACCAGTGGTCCAGGTGTTGCTGGTGTCAAAGGCTAAAAAAGCTCCAAGGTTCCTTGTAACATTTACTGTATATTCTGAATGGAAATTTTCCAAAACTCCACTAAATTCAAAACTAAAAGTGTCTGCAACTTGTGACCGAGTCAGACTTCCGTCGGAAGTCCCAATACATTTTCATCGGCAGTTGGTCCCTTGAACGAAGGACCGGACGGATATTGCCGTTTCCGAAAGTTTTTCACAGGAAACTTGGGCTCTTTGCACGCAATTTCACATATTAAAACTAATATACTAGCAAAGACCTTCTTTTGGCTTATATCTTTATAAAATTTATACCGTTCACATTTGATGGAATCTTGATAATGAACCTTTTCAAACGGTTCACAAAACCGTTGTGGGCTCCAGGCGAAAAGTAAGTCAAAGTTCGATGGCTGGCATATAGCAAACCGTTACATTCACAAAACCTCTGGAATCCACAAGAGTATATACTTCAACAAGCCCTTGAATAGCCAGGCCTTTTTCCACATGACTTTGAGCAGGTTCAGGTACATGTAATTTCCCAAAAGAAGTCTCCTCAAAATACAAGTACTCAAACCAGCAAACTGTACATCAAGTAGTGAGAGTGAGACTTTTTCATTATTTTTCCATCTACTTGTTCCCTTCCAGTCGCATCTCTTCTCCAGTCCCTTTTGGGCTTCCAGAACGTCAAGACGTGTATTTAGGATTTTTAGAGAATTTTGTATCAATTAACATTGGTATTATTGGCAAAAGGTGTTTATATATAAACACAAAACTCTGTGACACAAGTGCTTGAACGCGAGGCCTAGATATTCTTGGGTTCATGGCAAAGTGAGAGTGAGAGTTAGCGAGGTTGGCACGTCATACAAATATATACACAGCAAGCAAAACTCTTTGGCAAAAAAGTTACGTGAATTCATACTACTACTACACTACTCTCTTGTTGTTGCGTGCTAAATTTTACGCCAACTCAACTCTTGGTCGTCGTCTAAATTCATTGCGAATTGTGGAGGAGTCTCTATAGCGCTCCTCATCATCGTTTGTTTACGTGTGTGTGTGTATGCGAATATTGCGAATTTCCTCTCTCAGCCCCTCCACACATGTCTGCCTTGGCATCCACCCTTTCATTCGCAAGTTGAAGCTCGTGAGAGACGGAACGTTGAATTGCACCTCTCTGTCCGTCCTATAGTTGTTTAACGTAACAGTAAATGGCAAATTGACCGAGTCAAGGAAACGAGCCATTTTTATAATTATAGAGTGCCGTCAAAACAGTTGCAAGTTTATAACCAAGTGCAGTGCACTTTTACAAAAAGTGTTGTTGCAACAATAACCACGTACCTTTCTTTCTGGACTGAAACTTGAGACTGGAGCAACGCCGCTTCGAACGTTTCTTCAAATATATATATACGGAATCAAGCGGAAAAAAGCCGGGATTTATTTTTGCTCAAGAGAGGCTTTTGGTGAAAATATTTTTGTCGCATTTTCGCAAGCCGGAAATGAATTGACTTGTGCCTTTTTGGGATTTTGTGTGTGATTTGATCTCAGTGTGCCTCTCAGGGAACGAGAATCCGCCGCGGCAACTGAGTTACAAGTAGCCAACAGCATTATGAGTGGATTCAGTGGAAATTATAACCAAAAGTAAAAGTGTTCAATAATGATGGCACCTATGCGGGCAATTGTCGCTTCCCCAATGCTTACCGTCATTGATTCAAATGTACTCCATTTGGACAGCAAAGGTATTAATAGCAAAATCAGCTACAAAATTCATCATAGCTGGATACGAAAAAAATAATTTTAAACTCGACTAAAAATACCTTGCAGTGATATTTTTACCCGAATTTTTCCCCAATGCAAGTCTGCGGGATAAACTTGTTAAAAAGAGAATTTTGTGTACTGATTAAAATTTTATTTTCCGTTATAGGAGCTATACAGAATGGCATGAGCCTCTTCCAGGACCTCAAGCTTAAGCGGCGCAAGGTGGACTCGCGCTGCAGTTCTGATGGAGAATCCATCGGTACTTCCGATTCCGCCGCGTCCCTCTCGCCCGAAGCGCAGACCCAGTTGAGCGAAGGAGGTTCCCCAAAGGATAAAGACCGGTAAGCAAAATTCTGCAATTTTTTAAAAACAAATCCAAAAGCTCTCTGCATGTTCAGCATGTACGTACGTTTGTTTTGTTTATGTTTTGTGGCCCTGCATGCACTTTTTGTGTAGCTCTCTCAGAGTAAAAAGAGTAAACGAGAAGGAAAAACCAGACAGCAACAAGTGCGTGCCATTTCATTGTGTAACCAAAACAAGAAATCCGATACTTTTCCTTGGATAGAAAGTTTTAGGGGAAACTGACCTAGGAAACGTACAAAATATTTTACCGTAGTAATCATTCAGGCTCAGGCTCGAGTCCTATGACCGAGACAAGAATGTACAGTATATATTCAAGTTGACATTCAAAAATAACCTGCGATACCGCTATATATAATATTGAGATAGAAAGTTGAGAAACAATCCTTTCTCATCTCTCCATTGTTGTCACCACCACGTACAACAATCAAGGGACAGACCAAAGGACTTAAATCTACACATGAACCAAAAGAGCGACTTAACTGTACTTGGACAGTGAAAGGCTGCTTTAGGAACCCAGAGAAGAAGGCAATGTCCTTCCTACCTCAGTCAATTTCGAAGATGACTTTGGTGGGTCCTGCAAATAAATATCTTTTGACTGTAGTACAGTTAGGAGATGAGCTGATAGATTGAATCGTGGGTGAAATCCACCTCCGACGTGATTGAAAAAGCCCACACGCTACGCTCTCGGTCAAGGGACAACAAGGAAAGTTTTGTTATCAAATGCAGTTTTGCCAACGTGGCCAGTATTAGCAATGTTGCAAAAATTGCCAATAATGACGTTTCTTTTCCTCCTCGTCTTCCGGTCGGGTTAAGAATTTTTGATAACGGTAAATTTCCAATGAAGTCATGGAGGAACGGTGTATGTATTTTGCCTGACCACAGTTGATAACGTTTTTTCCTTGGCAAAATTTCAACTACGATAATAGCGTACTATGATAACGTCCAGGAACTTATGGCGTAGGTAGCGGTGCTTGCAATAAGCTTCATCAACTTCGTCAGAAGTGCATCGAACACAGCGGTTTACCGCAAATCCCAGTGGCGTAGGTCTTCTAAAGCGGCGGCAGCGCCACGCACAGCTGAAGTTAAAAATGGCGACAGTAACTCCCTCTAGCGGACTCTTGTCCTCCTGTATATTTTATCTGGACCAAAGTTTTTTAACCTTTGTATGTCTCTAGGCCGTGTATGACCCAATTCCAGAACTGGAAAAGATATCGTAGAGATTAATCAGCAAGCCTGCTGTGTGATGCTGACTCTATGCTCTTGATTCAGTGTGTATTAGGCTAGGTTCTTGATCATCTCGTTTGTTTACCATTGGGATGATAACGAAAATAAGCTCGCTTACTTACTAGTAGTAGGCTATCGTTGTTGTCATTCATTTCATCGAGGAGTCCAGTTAGTACATCAGTCAGTGTGTACAGGGCGAGCAAGATGGTCATTTCAGTATGCGTCAGGCTTCAGCACCAGAGTCTAGTCCTTGTCTAGTGAGATAGGGCAATAATATTACATAATATAACAAGGAAAAAGTTGCTTTTATCAGTCGACAAGTAACAGAATACAGATATATAGCAGTTGAGTGAAGACAAAAAAACCTTTTGAATAGAGGAGAGGAAAAGATAATTGAAAAGCAATAACCGGTGGTCAGTTATCCTCCTTTGAACCCAGTATATAAAATAATACACAGTGTAAATTATGCGTTGAGGTATCTACAAAAACAGGTTTTGGTAGGGCTATAGGAATAAACGTTTTTATGGCTCAAGTCCAGAACCTCAAGTCCAGGTGGTACTTAAGGGTCAGCAGTAGTCAGAAGTCAGGTGGGAAGCGGGTAGATTCCAAGGTGCAGTAGCAAGGCAATTTCAGTACAGTTTTTTACTGGACGCGTGCCCTAGATTCGATCATGTTTAATTGAAAAGTGTTTATAACTTTTTAAACCCGTTTTACAATTTCCGTTATGTTCAAAAGGTATACACAGAAGAATCAAACCTGCGTTAATTTTTCTTCAGTGTTCTTTTCTTTTTTATGAGTTCTTGTTGTGTCTATATTCTGTTTGATTTCGTACTATAATATTTTCTTGTCGTCGTCCCCCTCTTGGGCTTTTGCTATCGCTTTTTTTAAATTTTACAAAAAGTCAGTCATTATTAACGAGCTTTACTTATTTTAGCTGTGTCACCCCCGAAGAATTGAGCAATGGCAAATTCGGCCCCAAGTACTTCTTCGTCCTGGACACCAAGTCGAATGGCCGAAGTGGCTACGACGCTTATAATAATAACAACAACAACAATAATAATAACAACAACAACAGCATCAGCAAGAACAACAACAATCCAATTTCAAACGGAGTCCTCAAGCTGAAAACAGAAGTGATTGAAGAAGAAGAAGACGGACATCATGGAACAGTGCTGAACGACGAAGACAACAAATCTGACAGCGGCGTCCCCAGCAGTGGTCCCGCAAGCCCTGACAAGCCGAGGCTGATAATCGACGAAAGTGTCGGAACTGCTGGCACAGCGACTCCAAGCCCAAAAAATGGAAGTTCCAGTGATACGGAAAGTATTGGCTCTCAAGCAAGCACGACTTCGAGCGGCAGGTCGAGCCATGGAGGAATGTCTTCAGCCTCCTCTACATCGTCTTCAACGAAACGCAAGCGTGAGCGCGACGATATTGTCATGGGAACGACCAAAGTTGTCAAGAGCGAAGTAGTGGTAGGAGGTGGAGGAGGTCATCAAAAAGAAGGCCCTATTAACATGGGAGCTACGAAATACGTTCCGAGATCAGCCTCTTCTTCACCCCCATCCCTCATTCTTACCAAGTCCTCACCATCGCCGCCGACTTCAGTTTCTGGTATCAGCGGACCCAATGGTTACCACCACCATTTGCACCATTTGAGCGAAGGAGGACACTACAGAATCGGCTCTTCGCCCTCACCGCCGCATGGACACCATGCGGCTTTCGGTATGCTGAGTGCCGGCTACGGGCCACATGGATTGGTACCACATCCAAGCGCCATTGCCCACTTGTTACCACCGCACAGTCACCTCCACTCAAGGTTGACGCAGGGCAATCCCAATAGTAACAACAACAGTGGATCTTCTGATCACCGCTCCATTAACGTTGCTTCGCCTCTCGCCCATGTCGAAATCCGCAACCTCGCCGAGAAATCACACTCGGTCGTTACTTCAACTAGTCTCTCATTCCCCCACCATTCGGCGTACAGAATCAACGGTGTTCGTCCTGAAGTCATTTCAGGTGGTGCAGTTACCGGTGGGGCAGGTACCAATAATAACGGCGGCAACTCCAACGCCGCTCCGGGTACCAACAACAGCAGCAGCAATGGCGGATCCTCAACTCCTGTTCATCAAGGCTCCGGATCGCCCATCAGAGGTGGAAACTCGCCCAGCAGATACACAACTTTGGGTGTCAGCAGCGGTCTGCCCAATAATGGCAGCCCGTTTTCCATGGCCCATCGCAAGTCTCCTCAACACCATCCAGCGGCCTCTCCCGCCTCTTCTCATCACAGCCGATCTTCAAACTCGTCTTCTCCCAGTAATTCAGCGATGCACTCGCCCGGTTCCACAAACGGTTCTACTATTGTCGCCGGTGGAAGTCTTGCAGGAGCCAGTGGTGGAGCCGCAGGCCACCATCACGTCAACCTTAACCGAACGCCCACAGTTATCATGGGCGAAGCGGGTGGTGTCAGGACCATGTTGTGGTCTCAACCAGGGCAACAGATGCCCAACTCGCCACCGACCATGGTCGATTTGGGCCATGTTGGAAGTCCCATGGGACCTGCAAGCAACGCTAGTTCAACGAGCAGTACGAGCAGCAGCAGTGGCTATGGACACTCTCGAAGCAGCTCCACCTCCCCACCACACAATCCTACAATGGCCACTTCAAACGGCCATGTCACCAAGGGAGTACTCAGCATGCAGGAATTGTGGGCCTCTGAAGCCCTCAACCTCTCCACCAGCCCAAATTCATCAAACAGTACCACCAACAGTAGTAGCAGTAACAACAACAACAACAACAACAGTAATGGACATGCCGCCAAGAGTCATAACCAATCCAATGGGCATGGTCACCATCATGAAGACGACGAGTATGAACAGCCCATGATTTGTATGATTTGTGAAGATCGAGCTACGGGACTTCATTACGGAATTATTACGTGTGAAGGGTAAATTTAAAATCTTCTTCCAAAAATTCTGTCTCTTTCCTTCTTCTTTTCACTGTCTTCTTCACAAGTTTCTGCGCCCTTTGTTGAAACGTTCTAAAAGCTGCTGTCTTAGTACAGCTTGGCACGCCAGCGCCACCTCTTGGCGCCTAGCGGCAACGCGGCCTGTAAACAAAGCAATAATTTTCATTCCGCTCAACGGATATTTTACTCTCCTTGAATTTACAGGTGCAAGGGCTTCTTCAAACGAACTGTTCAAAATCGAAGAGTCTACACGTGTGTAGCAGATGGGACCTGTGAAATTACCAAAGCACAACGAAACCGTTGCCAGTACTGCAGATTCAAAAAGTGTATCGAACAAGGCATGGTTTTGCAAGGTAATTGAAGCCAATCAAAAAGTCCACTTGTCCTACGGGTCAGCTGGTTGATACAGTAAATTTAATTTTTGTATTCTTACAATTCTTTCCCAGCTGTACGAGAGGATCGTATGCCAGGTGGTCGCAATTCTGGTGCAGTCTACAATTTGTACAAAGTTCCCGTAAGTTTTCCAAAATTCCGTTACTTTATATGCGTTCATCTACGCCTCTGGACACCACTAATTTCGCCCACAATTTAGGTCAAATACCGGAAGCACAAGAAGGGCAATCGTGCCACTACTGTCAAAGGTGAAAAAGGAGCCACCAATGGACACTCACAACAACAACAGCAACAAAACAACAATGTACAACAAGCCCACCACCAGCAAATCCATCACCACCAACCATCCCCAATCATCCAAAGCGGAAACATTCTTCTGACGGCGCTAACCAACCCTAACGAAGTAACTCATCTAAGGCAGCAGCAGCAACAGCAACAGTCACATGCGTATGAAATTGCTGCCTCCCATATTGCCAAATTGGTTCAGTGTGACAACTTCCATGACATTGCCGCTTACAAGGTTTGTGAAAATTTTACAGTGATGAGTCTGATATCTCCAAAATTGCAGGCTTTAACACTTCACGTCAATTTTCCAGAACTGGGACGACCTTCTTGAAGGCCGAGGCGAACTCTCCGAAAAGCTACTTCGAATGGGAGACTCGATAGTATTGCGACTAGTTCAATGGACAAAACGACTACCTTTTTATGACGAAGTCCCCCAAGAAGTCATCACCTTCGTCCTTACTCAAAAGTGGCACGAACTCCTCGTTCTCACCACCTCAGCGTGGCACGCCATGCACACTCCAGGACCCCCACTAAATGTGACTGCCGAAGAAGAGGCCGCGGAAGGACTTCACAATCTGCAGAGGTGTCTCGGCGCTCTCATGGGCAGCAACGTCACTTCGGAGCAGTTGAGGCAAGACGTTGGAGAAATGGTCGACCGACTTACCCTCTTGACCAGAACCTTCAGACGGATGAATATCCGAGTCGAAGAGTTTGTCTGCCTCAAAGTCATTAGTATGCTCCAAGGCACTGGTGAGTTGCGTTTCCAGAAAATTTACCACTTTGTAAATGTATTTGGAAGCTATAATTTTATCAATATTTTCAGGATCCAAAAGTCCAGACGTCATGGCCATCCAGGATAGGTACTTGAGCTACCTGCGAACCTTCCTCCAGGTCACATCACCTAACCAACCAAACAGGCTGCATGAATTACTTAAGACTCTTCAAGATGTAAGTTTCTTGATTGAAATTCGAATCAGCAATTTAAAAGTTCGGCAACTAAAATTAACGATCATTATTTTTTATCCAACAGGTGCAAGCATCCGCTCGGTTACTATTAGACAGTAAAATGTTCTACGTTCCTTTCTTACTCAACTCATCGTTACTTCAGCGATAGAGCAAAAGCGCAGCGTCATGAGTCAAAAGTCATCGAGACTAGCAGACATTATGTGTTATCAGATCCAACCTTTTTACATACACACACAAGTCGTTATTATATTGTATAGCTTTTAGGCCAAGCAATGACCATTGTATATATATCAAATCTTGTTATCTATTACTGTTAAAGTTTTATTATCGTTTTGTCCAAAGTAGTAGCTACACACTACAGAGAGACTTTCGTTATTATTATTAATTAACCTGCTAAGAAGCAGATTTTACTATATTTTCTCATATTGTACGTCTTCTCCAGCCCCAGCCCTCCAAAGAGAGCTAAATTGCCAAGTCAAATATTTGTAATGGCAGCGGCACAGCAACTATACAGAAACCTTCAAAGAGGCCCTTTGATAACCTCTTCAGGTTCTGAAATTTCAGAGAGCAATCAATCATCATGTCCGCTATTATGTACATCCAACTTGTATTTGTCCATCTGCAAATTTAGTATTCCTCGTGTAGTAGATGAATTTTAGCAAAGTGTCTAGACTTTCTTCTTCTATTTGCTATAATTTTACCTTGAGAAACTGTGAGATGTAGATAAAACAACGTTGTTTTCAATTTAAAACTTTTAAGGCACAATACAGAGTATATAATATAATTCATGTTGACTCGTTCGTTATATATTAGCGATTAGAAGCAGAGAAAGCAGATATATGAGGAGCAATTTTACCATGTAGCGATTTCTATAATAAAACATGGTTATACCGAAAAGAAAAACTTGTAACGAACCATACACACTGTCGATATCGATAACTGCCGAGACATGACGCCCTCTACAATATTTAGCTATGAATACTACAACTACATATAATTCATCCTTAATGTAACATTTTTTATCGGTGCTGCTAACAAGAACGATTTCATATGTGTAATCATATAGACGCGTTTGTATAACACTTTTCATATAGTGATCACGCATACTTTTTGGGAAACTTTGCACTTGTAGCAACGTAGTCGCATTTTCAAAAGTACTTTTAGATTATCAATAATGAGGATACCTGGATTTTAAAGTGTGTTGGAAAATGTATACCTGCTCTTGTTAGTTTGGTAGGCGAAGACTATTTCTAAATGTGAATCTAACGGTTTGTGTATGGGAGGGAATGCGGATATTTTGATTATTTGCCGATGGAAAAGTTCCGAGGAACCATCATCATGACTGGCTTTTAAGGTTAAGGCGAGAATCCACAAGAATGAACAAAAGTCATCATAATTGTTGTTGTTTTGTAAAATGACCTTGAATCAAGGTCCTTGATTCCTTTGATATTCAAAGACTTGTCAGTTTTATTGGTCATCGAAGATATGGATTTGAGGGGTATGTTGTACACAGCTATTTTCATGTCGTTCATCTAAAAGTAGACCCGTTTATGAATCACACGTACCTATAAGAGTTATAGAAGGAATGAAATGGAAACTTGAAAAGAATGGTTTAACGTGTCTTTAAGCGGTAACGTGCCGTTGGTAGCAATGGGTAGCGATAATCATGTAAGCGAATATTTTAAAAGTTACTCATACGATAAGAGACTTTTGTAAATACAAGTGAATATGGTTCTTACGTGTAAATTTTAATGTTGAATAAGGCTTGTTGTTGTGTGTATTTCAACCTTGTTAGACTTTTTGGTAGAAATCTATAAGAGTGTTTTGTTGAAAGCATTTATATCTTGTTTTCTAATAGATTCTTGTGGTCAAGTATTCACAATGAATATTCTGTCTACAAAGTCGTCGAATAAAATATAACAAACTGTTAGAAGCAAATGTCCTCAAATTTTTCGCTAGGAGGTTCTAGCTTAGCTGATCAGGAGCCAGAATTTGAGCAGAGTACTTTAGATTTTTGGTCTTGAACCGACTGTAGGTGTTATCGAAGGTGAGTTTGCAGGTCCCTGCAGATGGCATTTCGACTGAACCTTCGCAGCATGTCTTGCGGCTGTAGCCAACTAGAACGTTGCCGAGATCATCGGATGTTTCAAGCCCAATGGGCTTATGATGGACAATGAAGCCGATGTCGTTATTGTCACACGTAAAGTTCCATCGAAGAATCTGGCCTCTGGCCTTTGTTGCCAGGTGGGCATCGAATTTTTCTCCGGGACCAATCTGAATGACGTTCATTTCTTCTCCTTCGAAATCGGGATCGTCGAGAAGCTCTCCTTGGAAATCGTCGGTGAGCCCAGAGTCTGAACCGGAATAAAAGTCTCGAATGACGCTGGTGATGTTGGTTTCTTGTAGGATACCGCCGTATTTGATTGGAAGTCTGTCTGCTGGAATCTTGTCGAGCAAAACGAGCTTCCATTTGTCCGGGCTTAGGCCGCAGATTTGCACTTTGGCGAGAGTTCGAGCTGTTAGGAGAGGTTTGATCAAGTTGAATAAGATTGTGAAGATTTTGGGCGCGTTCACAACAATGGCCGCCTTCAGAGCTTCTGGATAGTTGTCTTCAAAGGTTTTTACGAGCTGCAGGAGAATACTGATCGCGGCTCGGGATTGCAGGTGCTTCCAAGCGAATTCTTCCAGGTCAGCGACGAAAATAAACTGGGTGACACCACGAGCTTTGCTGTCTTGACCGATTGTGTAGATAATTTTGTCGACGAAGCGGACGAAGGTGTCTCTTTGATTCACCACTGGACGAATGTCCCAGAACGGAGCGATCACAACCGGGCAACCTTCAGGGTCCAAGCCGGTCACGGTCATTTGGAACAGTTGTCTGTAGATGGCAGGTGGGCGGAAGTCGTACAAGCTGTCATCGATCTTGCAATCGGTGCGCCATTGGACAGATTTGCGGATCATTTCTTCCGCTTTCAAGACGTCCAGGTCTCGGGCACGGAGCCATCGAATGAGGTGCTTGTCTGTTCTGTCTTCTTCGTCCAAAATTGGTAGGTCTTGGATCTTGCGACGGAACATGATCACAAGGATCTTTTCCTCTTCAGTCATATCGGCCATTACGGAGAACAGGCGTTGCTGAATTCAGTTGGATCTGGTTCTGGCTGGTAGTTCGCGGACAAAGCAGGAGTGAAACTATCGGAAGTGTTCGCAAAGTTGAATATAATGGCAGCGAATCCAAAAAATACAGTGGTCCATAGTCACAACGGTTGCGTGAAGTCAAGTAATGAAGCTTCCGGTGTATTCACTGACATGTCATGTGCTGCAAATAAAATGGGAACATGTGGAACAATTGCACGTCATTATCCAACACCTGTAGGGAAACATGTGCTGGTAAACATTAAATGGTTCAAAAGGGGCCTATTAACCGCAACAGAATGTCACAGTCATAGATCCGACCGCCAATTACACGCATGATGAATGATGGTACGCAAACTTTAACTGGGATTTGATGTATTGAGTATTGACCTTGGAATACTTTCAAATTTTGAACTCTAACTAACTGCTAGTGCTAGTGTGTCAAATTCACACACAATGAAGCTACCGCTACTGAATTTATGTAGAAAAATACTACTGTGATTGCATCCCATAGAGTAAAAGACAAGACCTGTTTTTATTGAAATCAAGGTTTCAAAGTTTGTGTAATTTAACGTCAAACAGTTCCCCTTGTGAAACTAGTACAAAATTTAGTCTCACTTATACTGAACCTACACCTTATACTGAAGTCAATATCAACCTCCGAATAGACCTTACTTACAAAGCTAAAAAGAAACATGGGAACTCTATCAGTAAAACCGTTCAGAAGCATCAACAAAACAAATGGTCCAAGAGCTTCAATCCATTGAGATCATCCAGAAGAAGCCAGCGCTATCTCTTTTTGAATCCATACTTTTTTCGTTCATAGAAGAGATCCGTCTTGGAACTTCCCAGATTGACAATTTTCGGGCAACCGTCTCTCTGAAAAATGAACCAATAGAATCAGATCAGTTTTAAGACTAAATTGCAAAGTATATATACATACAGCTTAATCGTGTCGAATGACGATCAAATCTTACATCTTTTTCCTGAATTGTGCATTCTTTACAGTAGTAAGCGTCAGAAACTCCAGGACCTCCACAAATCACGCAACGTCCTTGGTATGAACCGTAGTTACACTCATCACAAATACGGACCAAGGTGCATGGTCGAACGTAGGAATCGCAAATTACACATTTGCCATCGCATTTTTCACAAAGTCGGCCTATGGCTGCAAGTAGAAACAAAGTTCAAAATTCATTAGTATTTGTGAGCCAAGGCATTCGACAAACTCGAATTCTACAAATCCATCAAGAATTTTAACGATGGAACTCCAAAAGGCAAACTACAACCGTTGGTACTTACTACAAAGAAATTGTTCAGATTCCGAGAAAACCAAGTCAGAAATTAAACTTACCAACACCAGGCTGCTTTCGACAGAAAATTAGATCCGGATGATGTTTTGCCATGTTGAAAAATTACCGATGTTGAATTAAATCAACCAGTTTTGATTTTAAATTAAGCCTCAATATTGATTTTATACGAATTTCGGAAAGCCGCGGCTCAATGTTTTGGTTCGTTTCGAAATCCCAGAGCGTGGTCTGAGGTTGCAGAGCCCCAAACAGCATTCAAACGTCCATTTCATTCCCGCGTTGCGATGCTTCCTCCAAGGACATATCTTTTGCGTGCATCAGGAATTATCAACGTTTCAGGTAGTGTTTTATTATATCCGAAACAGACATTAATCTGTTCCCCCACAGCTAACTTAACCCTCTGACCTTACAAACGTTCTTGATATCAACCTTTGTCGAATTCAGGCTCTTGAAATAGTTTCACGAGCTATCTCATGAAAACAGGGTCATAATGACCTAATTTCGCTTGTTTGTGTTAGAGGGCTGCAAAGTGTGTAATTACTCATTACATAATTCAGGAATTCGGAAAAAACGTTCTATGAGCCGTAATATTTGAAATAAAGCGTTACTGCTAGTGCTTTACGGATAATGTGCCCATATCGAATGTTATTAGTCACAAGCGTCAGTTTTTTGTCACTACTTTTACTGCATACTTCGCTACATATTGTCGTTAGTCGTTCATACGGCAAAACACGATAAGCGGGCTACCATTTCCGGTTGAAGCTTCCTTAACTTGACTTCGTTCATTACTTTTACCAAAGCTATCTGCATTGCTCACAAAGTTTAGAGCCGAAACATACAGCGTACTTCAAAATTCCGGTCAAATATTACTTGGCTACTTTGCCCCACGAGACGAAACCTTGCAACATACATGCATTTGCAAATATCCTTATCTATCACTATTCGGCTGTTGACCATTTGAGATCGACTTGCAGATTCAGACAGTTGTTCAGTCTCAGTCAGTCATCTATGAGTGAGCTATTAGACAAAGTGAGCTAATGAACCTCAGCGGTGCGTCAGAATCAGAACCTTCACCTAATACACGTTTGAACCAACCAACATTTTGTGAAACGATTCCTACAGCTTACTATGGATTCGGCTGAAGAAGACACACAAGACTTGGAGGAAATGCTAGAAGTTTTGCGAATCTCAATGAGAAAAATCAGGTAACTTGTGTAATCTAATGTTTCTGCAGAAGCTTTTGAAAACCTGTCTATCAATAGATTGACTGTACTTATTCAACATTCGGTTCCAGTATGACTCAATTTGAAGACCTCGGGAGCTTCGACTGTCCCATTTGTCTGAACATGGTGATGCCACCAATCCACGTAGTTTGTGAAAATCAGCACATTGTCTGCAACGACTGCCTTCCTGAACTTTTTCTCAAGAACAACAATTGCCCTAATTGCCGGGGCGAGATACTTGGAGCTAGAAGATCCTTCACTGCCGAAGACGCACTTCAGAAGCTCTTGTGTCCGAAAGTCTGCCGATTCAGATGCTATGGATGTGCATTCTCATCTAACAACAAATCATCAGAAAAGCTACAAAAGGAGCAGCTCGCGGAACACGAACAGAACTGTCGGTTTAGGTAATGAACACTTTTTGATTGATAAACTGTTAATGCATTGTACAATTGTATAACGCACACTAACTAATTATGCATTTTGGTCTTTCCAGCTGGGACAAAATGCAGACCGACTTGAAAGTAATTAACAACGAACTGGACACTATGAGTCTCAGCGTACAACTTAAAGATGTAAAGTTATAACTAATACAGACTTTTGTGCTTGTGGAGACTAGAAACAGCTATCGATAGTTTATAAATGTTGCCACGATGAAAGTTTCCCTCTGGAAATGTCAAATTAAATGTATGTTGCACTATATTCCTTGACTATAACTAAAAGTAAAAGTAAACTAGACAAATCTGATATTTGTCACGGCAACAATCTAACCTACACCCCATGTATGTCAGCTTCAACTTCAGCTACTGGGTCGCTGCGCAGGCTTCCGACGCTTCTGATGAACTTGATAGATGTGATCATGAACTCCTTTTTTGTTTTTGAAGAACTTGCCACAGGTTGGGCATGGGAATTCTTTCGTTTGAACATGAGTGCCTTTGTGGATGTGGAGGTTCTGATAAGTATAAAAGGACGCGCCGCATTCATCACAGACGAAGCTTCTTTCACCGGTATGGACAGCTTGATGGATTTTCAGTTTGTACTTATTTATAAAGGACTTTTTGCAGACGTCGCATTCGAATTTCCCCTGATGCCGTTCATTGTGCTGCTGAAGTTCGGCGACGGTAAAGAAACAGGCATTACACTGGTCGCAAACGAAGTTAAGCTTCTTGGTATGACTGTACGCTTCATGTCTAAACAGAGTTTCCGGAGTTTTGCAAACATGTTGACACCATTTGCACTTGAACGTTGTTAGCCGAGTTCTTGGTTCATCCCTGCAGCCGGCATGAATAGTTGTGAATGTCTTGAAGTTTTCGTATTCTTCGGGAATGTAACGACCAGACTCCAAGTACGGGTACAATGGCACGTAATAGGCTGAGCAATAGTAGCAAAAGTACAGATCGTTCCCAAGCCTCTTCAGACTGTGCTGGTGCATCATATGCAAGTCAAAAACTTTGGCATCAGTCGTTCGGTAGGGACAGACGGTGCATAACTCGTGTCCTTCTAGTGCAGTCTTGTAGTGGGTCTCAAGGTGCAAGACATAGTCGTAATCCAGCCGGTGCTCCAGATCACAGATGAAGCATCTTAACTTGGTATCACTCGGTTGTGGCTTCAAGTACCAGAAACCCATACAGCCTCGCAAATGTACTTCAGCAAATTTTTCGTACGTCGGTTGAGAACAACAATCACCAGTACGGCGCACCACCGTTTTCTGGTCTGCAGCATGGCAAAAACATCGATCATTGGCACGTAGTCTATTGAATGCGGATTCAAAGAATGTCAAACGACAGAAACAACATTGAAAACTTCTGTCTTTGACCCCGGAGGCACCATCTGAATGTGATATTTGAAGGTGCAAACCGAAGGATATTCCAGAGCAAAACTTTTCCTCACAGATGAAACATTGGTAAAGTCGTGAAGTTCGAAGTTTGAGGAGTTCTTTCTGTGTCATCTTGCGGTTCTTGATTAAATATCCCGGCGTCTCGTAAAACGTTACCCCGTCTTGAGACTCATCCATTCCTTCAATGTACTCCGAGTCATCCAGGTTGGAGTCTTCTTGGCTCTCATCGTTCCTCGGAACCTTGGCCGTCTTGTGCTTCGGTTGTACTACCATTGACACTGCTCTTCTACTGGTCCTTCGTGGTTCGCCCTTTGTAGAACTTTTCGCCTTCCGTTTCTGAAGATTTTCCAATCTGCAAAAAGCATAACCATGTCCTTTAAATATTCACAGTATAACTTAATTATGAAGTAAGTGGCATTTGGTTTACTCTTGTTGTGGCTTCTCGTCCTGCTGTTCCTTTGATGACTCTTGCAAATCAAATGGTTCATTCCCTTCCACCATTTCAACTTCTGGAGTCAACATGTCTCTTGAATTAGAGTTCGAAAGTACTGGATCAGCAACTGCAGCAGATTTATCAATTTTCTCTGCTTCAGGACTACGAAGGGACGGCTCTGATTCATCTTTCAACAATATTGCGCATTTCGGATCATGTTCTGAAATCAAGAAAATCATTTTTTCTAAGTCGGAGTATGAATAAATGACTTTAGAGTTCAAAGGAGCTTTGTACTTACGGATAAACAGAGCTAACTCTGTATGAACTGATTTGCCCTCGATGTCAGCTTCGTCGATTTCATACTCGTAGACCAATCCTGCAATTTGTTGTTTGATGGATTTCAATTTCCTTCTTAGTTCGGTACCTTGGGTAATTAAACAGTCGCAATCCTCACAAAACACTGAATACGTACAAGCTCCGTCTTCAATTTTCTGGGAATATGGTGTTTCCCACAAATCGTAAATTTGGCGTACAATGCTGGAAAATTTTGTTGAATCTTTTGCAGTGCTTGAATCTCCTTTCCGACAAAGTAAACATGAAATCGCCATGATTAGTTCCTTCGGGTTGGATCAGGGCTCCCAGATTCCCTAATATTGTTGTACACTATCACATTTTGAAAGTACAAAGTACGAATTAAGGATGACTGAAATTATAATTGACACACATGAAAATATATCCACGCAAATAAAAGTCGAACAACATTCTGAACTTCTGAAAATTTTAGACTTCGTAAAAACTCCCGCTCTTTGCAAGGAAATCTACCGCTCTCTCAAGTTCGACATCATGTGCACTTATACATGTACATAATATGTAGTAGGCTAAAAAAGTACTCCACGCCTTGAAGAATGATTAGTTTTGCTACAACAGCTTCAGCATTAAAACAATCAATAGGATTCATATCGTGATATATACATCAATATTTATGTGTTATGTAATCAGGCTGTTTACACTCTCGAGAATAGTTAACAACTGCTATTCTAAGACCATTAGCGACAAATATAATCTCTAGAATAAGCTGCGAGCATGAGGTAACTACAAGATAGATACTGAATCTAGTTAGATCTAAAAGTATGGCTATTTCTGATTTAATGACACATTTGATTAAACTACGTTGCACTGACTGAAACACAATTTACTCCGGGGGACATACCCGAGGTTTTTTTGCTGACTTGCGTTGAATCTTGTGGACTTGATACACATGACCCTGTGCGTCCTTCCTTGACTTGAAGAGTTTCCCACATTGAGGACACGGATAATTTCTTGTCGTGTTATGTGATTGTTTATGATCATTAAGATTTCCGAGGCTGTAGAACGCCGCGCCGCATTCTTCGCAGACAAAGTTCCTCTCGCCGGTGTGAGCCGATGCAATATGGGCATCCAGTCTGCTCTTCTGAGCGTAGCTTTCGTTACAATGTTTGCAGACATGTTTTTTGACATGATATCTTTCATGCGCATTTAGGGAGAGCCTATCGACAAACTTGAGATCGCAGTAACCACACTTGAAGGCCAGATTCTTGGTATGCACTGTTGATTCATGAGTTATAAGGTCTTTGGGAGACTCCAAGACTTCAGAACACCATTTACAACTGAACTCAGTCTCCTTTTCCGACCTTCGACAATCTGTATGTTCTCGTGCAAAGTTTCTAAAATGAGGATATTCTTCAGGAACAAGACGTCCGGATTCTAGCTCGCCGTTCAAAGGTTTGTAGACGCTGTTGCAGTGTAGACAGAAGTACTGCTGATTCCCGCAGCAAGACAGTCCGTGCTTCCTAGTTATATGAGCAAGGAAACCAGGTTTGAGAGGCGAACTCGTTTGAAATTGACACAATGGACAAGCTTGAAGTTTGGAAAGGTCAGGCTCGTAATGAAACCGTAGATGAGCAAAGTATTCGAAGTCTAGTGATCGATACTCGGGACAAAAGATACAAGTTTCTTTGAAGTCTTCGGAGTTAGGTTTCAGGAACCAGAGGCCATTGCATCCACGAAGATGGACGTCAGCAAAGCCCTCAAACGTTGGTTGTGGGCAGCAGCTTGGGTTACCTTCCATTGTCACTGTCTTTTCTCCGTAATGGTCACAGTAGCACAGACCCTTGAGCTTGAGGTCGTCAAATACTGTTTTTTCAAACTCTTTATGGCAGTGTGGACACTTGAACTGCAGTGGTACTTTTCCATTTCCTTCTATATGAGCAAGCTGCAGGTGTAGCCTCAAAGATATCCCGGAACAACGCTTTTCTTCACATAAGAAACATTTGTACAGCCGGCTGCGCTTCAAATGCAATTGTTCGAAGCGAATTCTGTCTTTTCTTTGGGAGTTTGATTCCTGTTTTCCACAATTGTCTTTTCCCTCAGCTAATGGCTGGGTCTCTTGATTTCTTCTCTTGGCAAGCTTTGCTTCTTCACCCTGTTCTCGTTTCTTGACTACCGATTCTCGTTTTCTGCTGTCTCTCGGTACTGGTCGTTCGACCCTTTGAAACAGAACAATTGAATATTAAATCCTGTGACGAACAGAATTTTATAGTGAATTCTTTATTACGGTGGCTGCTGTTCCAACAGACGAGGTTCTTCTGCAACTTTTGGCTCATGTTCCGGGTAAATGTTGACAGGCTCATTTTCCTCAGTAATCGCGACTTCAGGAATCAACATATCTTGGTCTTCCTCAAAGAATGATTCAGCTGGATCGACAGCATTTACATTGTTCCGCTCAACTCTATCTCGGCTGGGTCCTCCTAGAAGTTAAACTTGGACGTTAGTTTTAAAATTGTTTCTGCGAGCTACGTAGTATTAACGCAAACTTACGGATGACTGACTCCAGCTCATTTCGAAACTCTTTCCTAGCCGCATCGTTATCTTCAGCAATATTTTCGACGTATTTAACCACTGTCTCTTTGGATACCTTAAATTTTCGTTTGTACTCGATGCCATCACTGATTAAGTTTTCGCACTCGTCACAAAAATTCAAAGCTTCGAATGTAATTCTTCCAAAAGTATCTCCTGTCGTTTCGGTGAATTCAACATCCCAGAGGTCATAAAGTTTCATCACATTTTCTAACAAGTTTCTATTCTCAATTTCATGATTAAATTTTCTAGAACACAAGACGCAAGAATCGTCGGAGCGGTTTTCCAGCTTTGGTGTCTGATCCATTTTTTACGAAGTGACTGAAAGCATATGAGGTCACTAGGAAAATTATTGAGCTGATGAACACATATGATTGTTGATTTTAGATTCCTTTCATGTTCCTAACTATATATAATATACCGGTATAAATATTGCACCCTCACCCTATACCCTTCGCCTTCAACAATAACGCCGACCGGAGCTGTCACTGTTTTGAAATTCCATGCTCCCTTGAAGTTCCCGCGCCGGACAAGGATAAATTGATGACTTCTATTTTGTGTACTATAGAATCTTATTCGTAGTGAATGTTGAGCTTTTCCCGACTAAAGAATCCTGATTCGCATTCGTCGCACAAATAGTTCCTTTCATAAGCAAAAGTTTATTCGGCAATACGACCGATGTCATAACAATTGACAGAGACTTGACTTCGAACCATAAAGGAAATGATGATCAAGGAAGAAGTTCATCCCATCTGGAGCTCGACGCAGCAAGGATTATGTGACATTCCCCTTACCAAACCATGTGGTATAATTGGATGTTCCTACTATTGAACTTAATCTATATCACAATCACAGCATTTCGGCTGCAACAACGCTTTGAAAATAACAGCCAACTTAACTCATAACAACAACAGATCTTACGCACAGCTCCATTTCTGCACACAGTATCGAAACATGACTAACAAATTCTAGTAAATTGTGCCTTCTGAGAATCTAGAGAAACTATAAAGCTCTATAGTAGTTACAAAGGTACCGGTAAATTCAAGCAGCAAAGAAAGTACCCATTGTCTAAAGGCTAATTAATCAGTACTGAAACGGGCACACTTCATTTTCTGATAGATAGCAACTAAAGTAAGGTAACACAACGGAGTATACGAAAATTCAAATCAATTAATCAACTGCAAAACGAGTAACAACTAACCTAGGAAATCAATCTCCGTGAGCCAGAATTACACAGGCGGTATCAAATTAGCGATACGTAAGTTCCTCAGCAGTTGCTTCTGAACTGAACCGCCTTCCTCCAAATGTAGAATCAGATCATTCTTTTCGTTTCTGTCAACAACGTACATATCAACTTTCCACCTGACCTCCTGAAACCAAAACCTGAAGCTGTTAAAAGTTACTTTAGATTTTCCGGTATTCACTTAACAATTTACCAACCCTAATCAATCCTTCCCCTTCAAGAGACAGCTCCTTAAAAACCACCAACAAGTCTCGGCTCCGCATTAAATTTCTCAACGCCATCGAGACGAGTTTGCTCCTCTCGACATCAAGTTGCTGCAATACCCTTGCTTCCTTGGTTGCGAAATCCAATTCACAATGGATTGCTTGAGCCATTAATGTGTAGTGGCTGCGATGCAAAACCTTGAGCTTTTTTGTTTCCTCATGATACGTTCCCCCGTAGTCAATGAGCTTCACCTATAAAACATTCATAACCATTATCCTAGAATTTAAACGAGCTCAGTCAATTCACCTCCGTTAAGTCTTACAAAATTTGTATTTGTGTTACCTGACATTCACAGCCACCCTTCTCTATTTCCATTATTTTGCCGCGGTGCCACTCGTTTTTATAGTTGTAAGCCACAAAGTCGCCGGGAATCAAGTACTTTTTGGACACCGCAGGTTGAGTTCGTCCCAATCCCGGTTTGCCTTCGATGTAATATTCCCTGATTAACGGTGAAATGATTCAGACAGTCAGTATGGCATAATCTTTTCAAAGGTAAATATAGTAGAAAGCCGAGATTTCCTAAACTTACTGCATAATACGTTGAGCGTGCTCCAGCATATTCCAATTTTGCTTCAAGGTCACGTACATATCGAAGGGACTAAAAACGTCTCCCCCCATGCAAACGAATTGGTCATTCTCACAGATTTGTTCAGCAACACTGTCGATGTGGGCGCCGGCTAACCGTTGGGTCAGCAAGGATGTCCCGTGTTCTTTGTCCTTTCCGGATCCCTCCATCATGATTTCCACAATGGACTTGAAACTACAAACACAAGTCATAAACTGATGAATACTTGAAGCGACCAGATCCGTTTGGCAGTTATTGTGACATGATGACATAATCATGTTACCTTTCTTGTTCAAGTTCAGCCGCTTTGTAACATCGGATAACCTAACGACGCCAGATTCATTACTGGCTATTTATTTCGAGCTCCAAAACTTTGAAGAATGCCTCAAGCTCTTGTCTGCAGATTTTTGTTTGTAGCGGGTGACCGGCGCAATTGTTTACACTGATTCACAAAATTTTGAAACATACTACATTCAGCGAGAGGGCTTATTACAAAAGAAGTTATCTTGAGTAACTGGACTTCACTCCGATCACGAATAGTCAAACCCACATGTATATTTGCGGGAAATAGGCTACAAACACTTTTGGAGTTTGTTTCATTAGCTCACAGGGATGTTGAAAGAGAGTCCTTCTCTGAACGACTAGGTTTCCTTGGTTTGTAATTTGCGATGGATCTTGTGGACCTGGTTAACGTGGCAGCGTACACTCTTCATCGATCTGAACAATTTCCCGCATTGAGGACAGAGAACGTCTTTAGTTGCGATATGTACTGTTTTCCTATGCCTTGTTAAGTTAGATTGGAGGGAGAAGGCAGCGCTACATTCTTCGCACACGTAGTTTCGTTCTCCCGTATGAGCCGCTGTTATGTGGTCCTTAAGCTTACTCTTTCTAAGAAAAGTTTTCGGGCAGCGATCACAAATGAAATTTTTCTCGTGTACCCTTGCATGAAACTCAAGTTTCTCGAGCTCGAAACTTGTGAAATCACAGCGGGCACATCTGAGCAAGTTTTTCGTGTGAACCGTTGTTTCGTGAGTCAGCAAACCTGTTGGAGTATTCCAAATTTCCGAGCACCATTTGCACTTGAATTCCGTGTGGCGAGTTGATGAAGACTTTTCACAGTTCTCGTGCTCCTCTACGAAGTTTTTGAAATGGGAGTACTCTTCAGGAACCAAGCGTCCAGATTCAAGGTCAGGATTCAATGGTGTGTAGAAACTGTTGCAACCCTTGCACATATATTGTTCATTACCACATGTGGTTATTCCATGCTTTCGAGAAATGTGCGTGTTAAGTCTGGATGGACCACCATGTGTTTCAGTTGGATGAGTTTGGAATGAACACAACGGACAAGACAGCTGCTACACACGGCCAGTTTGGTAGTGGGTTCGAAGGTGTGCATAGTATTCGAGATCCAGAGGGTAGTGTTGTTCACACGAAGTGCACTTTTCTTTGAACTCATCAGGTTGGGGCTTGAGGTACCAATAGCCTTTGCATCCCCGAAGATGAATGTCCGCAAACTTCTCAAATGTGGGTTGGGAGCAGCAAGTTTCTAGGCTCGCCTTTCTGACCACCGTCCTTTCACCAAAGTAGTGGCAGAAACATTCTTCTTTAGGCTTCAGGTCGTTGTCAAATATTGCTTTTTCAAACTCTTTCAGACAATGAGGACACTGGAATTTCATTGCTGATTCACTCGTTCTCTTCTCGTGATTTAGTTGAATATGGATTCTCAAAGAAATTCCAGAGCAGAACCGATCCTCACAGAAGAAGCACTTGTACAATCTGGTACGTAATAGCTTTTTGCATTCGCGACGAGTCAAAATTCCACTTTTTGCAATCAACTGGGGTGTGTCATAGTAAATAACCGCACTTGTGTTGCTTGGAGGCTTCGGTGCTTGATGACTACTCGATCCTTGCAGACCAGTGTCGGTTATGGTGGCAATGTTAGGAATTCCAGAGTTTGTCCCCTCGTGGTTCGGGGAAGGGATCGTCGTCACATTTCTACTATTATCACTCATATGTTTTACTTTCTCAGGTATTGATGGGTTGGATCTAAATGCTGGTTTTTGTCTTGGTATTAGTAAACATTTCACTCGTCTTGTCGTCTTCTCCAGCATTGTTAAACCTGAACTTGTGGAGCTCTTGCTCTTTGTAGGGGCATCAATAAGTGGATCTAATACTGTTCCCGGATGTGAAACGGGTCTATCGTTCCTCAACTTTGTCTTCGAGACTTCATCCTCTGGATGTTTCGTGCTATCGTTATGGCCACAGCTGATTTCATCATTAGGATAGACTAATCGTTGTTCCGAAGCCTTTTCAGTGGCACTGATTCCCCGTTGTTTCTTTTTCTCAGTTTCGCCCGACCCGGTTTGCAGAGTTTCCTTTTGCGATATTCTTTTTCTGAGCCCAGAATGCTGGTTCCTAAAACAATCAAGATAGCTTTCGCATTCTATTTCAAAATTGCAACTTTCCAACAGCGCATTTCTACACTTACTCGTTCTTTGCGGATGGTGTCCCAATTTTTGGTTTGGAGAACATGGACACTGAATAATAGCCTTCTGTGGTGTCGATATTCGGAAACAGCAAATCATCATCCACCAGAGCTCCGCTCGACTCTTCATTCGGAACAGAATCGCCCAGACAGTTGGGTGTCCGGCTCGCTTCAACCGGTACAACTAATAATATGGAGCCTTCAGGTACAGACGTGCAGCTATCCGACCTGTTAGCGGCCCTAAAAGCTTCTACATTCGTCTCTTGCTCTTGCTTCGTCTTTGACCCTTTTAAAGCAAAATGCAAAAGAATGTTATTATTTACTGCTTTTTGCAGCTATAAAGTACGAATCAGTAATTTCGTTAATACGTACACTTACCAATAAATTTGTGCAGCTTACTTCGAAGAAGCTTCGTCACTGGTTCGTCGACACTGCCATCGCCTTCGATATGGTTAGCAATCTCTTCTTTCACCACAGCCAATTTTCGCTTGAATTCGACGCCACTACTAATCAAGGTTTTGCAATCGT